>JAQIXH010000398.1:0-13747 GCA_034700145.1 Panagrolaimus detritophagus
AATCATTTGAAATTTTAAATGGATGACTTTTACCAAAGAATCGATGTTCCAATTGTATTAATTTTGCATTGTATTTTTCTGCAAATTTCATATAAGTAAAATTATGCCAGCAAACCCATTTTGAATCTATTGGACTTTCACCACCAATCATTAAAAATATGATTTGATCTTCCGTGGTATTGGAGTCATTGAAAAATTCATCATTTAAATTGAAACGCTAAAAAGTATGGATATTTTTAATTTTTTGTATGATTACAGTTATGTGCTACTATTATTGTGGTAACCGTTACTGCTACTATCAACAAATGCAGTAAGTAGTAGTAGTACTTGGAGCTAGCAGTTGTAGCGTAGTAGTGCTACACAGTGCTCCACAAAACTATAAGATAACCCCCTAATTATATGAATTCGTAGAACTGGAAGGCGGAATCGAAATAAATGTTTCAGATTCGGATTCAGCATGTTCGAGAACCACGGCAGACCCAAAAGGAAAGTGGGCTGCGCGCAAGCTGCAGCAAAAAAGCCACTCTTTTGACTTCTTTTATTTTTTTAAAGCCACTCTTTTTTGAAAAAAAAAGTCAAAAGCGTGGCTTTTTTGCTGCAGCTTGCGCGCAGTCCACTTTCATTTTTTCTTTGAACGGGTCTGCTGTGGAACCTATATATCCGGGGAATTACCCAAAACAGTTCACTAGTATTATTTCTACAGTAATAAGTGTTAAAAAACGCTTCCACAAAACTTTAAGATAACCACAAGGAAAAAATTTTCGAAAGTAGGCCAAAAAAGCGGATGCATGGGCCATCCTGTGCAGTTTTTTATGCTGTTTAAGAATATGTATGTTTCTGATTTCAACTTTTACTTTTGAAATTATCAGGATGATTATTTGGGAAAATCACGTTTTTGGACTTTTTTTTGGACTTTTTTTAGCATTTTTCCTTATAATTCTGTATTTTTTGATTGATATGATTTCACAGCTTTTGATAATTGTAAAAGTAAAAGTTGATATCAGAAACATACATATTTTTAAACAGGATAAAAAACTGCATAGCATCCGCTTTTTCGGCCTAATTTTGAAAATTTTTTCATTGAGGTGAGGCTATAGTTTTGTAGAGCACTGTACTATTAGCACTTTGAAGTAGTAGTAGTAGTCGAATAATATCAGTAGCATCAAAAAACGGTCTGCTTTTTACCTGTTGAAATGTTCTTTGATCACTAGAATTAAAATGATCAATCTTTTGTGTGAACCATTTTTCTTGAAATGAACAATTTTTAGCATCAACCAATTCATCAGGGGCTAACAAATTATCCAAATTTTGGCGTAAAAAAAGTCTTCCACCCGGAACATCCAGGGAATTTACGGTAACAATGAAAACTCCTGCCAAGAGTAGAATAAAGTTTACCAACTTTGTTGCCATTGTTTTCTCCAAACAATAAACTTTGTTAAAAAAATTGAACACGCATTTTCTACTTTATTTATGCATTTTTTAAGGAGATTATTCAAGAATTAAGAATAATCATGAAAAAAATTTAAAGGTGCAGCAAACTTTTAGAAACAATTCCAATTGCCTTTGCTATGTTATTTTTAAAAAAAACATAAAAGCATGAATTGTGTTGCTTTTTCCACCTTATCTGAAAAAATTCAGCAAAAAATGATGAATTTTTTAATTTTGCTCGTCACTGATTTATTTCACAATGTACTTTAAGGTGAAAGGAAAGCATCTGCAAATAAATTTGTCATTTTAAGCTACATCATTTTTTTTGGACTTTGACCTTTTAGAAAGCGTTTAGAAGTGATATCACCATAAAATCTGAATTCGACCTTTTCACCATTTTTCCTTTATTTATTATAAATCAAAATCGATTATAAAAGCCGTTTTTCCTTTTTTGCAATTTTGGCATTTTTTAGGTCAGGTCATGCTGTAACTCCGTGCCATGGCATTTTTAGTCAAAATAAAGTTCATGTTCGTGATCTCTGATCTCGAATTAGTCAAAATTGGGCGAATTTGCCTTCAAACTCAAAAAATGTTTTTTTTTCGAAAGGGATAAAAATGGAAAAAAGTCTGACAAATTGTGAGTTTTACAAAAAATGGCTTATAATTTTGTATTTTATTAAAAAACGAAAAACAACAAACATACATTTGAGTTTTTTTTTGAATGTCCAAATCGGACATGACATATTATTTCTATTTTTAATTTCTGCCAACAGACATTTTTTGCAGGCAGAAATCGAAAAAAACGATTACAACAAAATTCTGTTTGTTTATAAAAAAATCGCTTTTCTAAACAAATTAAATAGTTTAATTTCCTAAAAAACATCTGATTCATAAACAATGATAAACAAATGAAAACCAATGCTTTTTCGAAGTTAATTTAAAATCAGCAGTTCAGGCATTTTTTATATCTATTTCGGTGTTAAAATTTAGAAAAACAATGAAAAATATAAATTTTATTTTTTCTGTTATTTTTCTGTTATGGTGCTTTTTGGTGTTATATATTACAAACACAGATCACGAAGTCACAAATATAATTTTTCGTCATACTTTAGAAGAAGCAGAATTTAACTTCTTTTTGCAATTTCTAATTTTTGCAACATTTTTTAATATTTTTGCACGAATTTTTAATCAATGCAATTTTTATTTAATTGGTGCAACTGGAATGGTATATTTTTAATTATTATTTGTGTTTAATGTTTCATTATAATTCAGATTGTGCTTTTCTTTGGTCAAATTTTCGTTGCAATCTATAGTATTACTATTATAATCATAACGGGCTTTAACAACAGTAAGTTTGTCATATTCTTTTTCATTTTCCATTAATAGCGATTTTTGACGTTTTTTATGTGGAACCTACTACTTTATGATTGGATATCCTTCATAATAATTGCACGTGTTTGCGCGCTTGGATTTTGCGCAGGTTTTATAAGCGTGTGACATTTGAGCACATGACTTTTTAGCGAAATTTTTTACGCGCATTTGTTTAGGCTTCATTTTTGTGCATAATTTATTAAGCGTATAGCCTTTGATATTTGAGCGCATGACTTTTTAGCGTGATTTTTTAAGCGCATCACTCCGGAAACCTCATTGAGGTCACCAGAGTGATGGATCCAAATATAACACGCTTAAAAAATTATGCCCAAAAAATTAAGTCCAATAGTCAAATTCCTAAATAAATGCGCCTAAAAATTAACGCTAAAATGTCACGCACTCAAATGTCACACGCTTAACAGTCACGCGCCTAAACTTTTTTGCTCAAAAATCGACGCTAGAAGTTTCCGTTTGAAAAAACATGTACATAATTTAAGCTCGCAAACATATGAGATAAAATAAAATCCCGCCCAAACAATCGTTTTTTAGGTTACTTTGACATTGGACCAAATATCGTACTGACAACTTTGCCGTATGCAGTATTTGGAATTCTATCATCAATTTGTTGTTACTGTAATGCAATCAATGAAAAACTTGATAGAAATCCCACAAAATTTCAAGCAATTTTACTCCGATTTTTTCCAACTGATCAACAAAAAATTATTCTAATTTTTAATTTTTCTGCATCAATATCATTTTTGCTGTTCTTCATCGTTGTTTTACGTGCACAGTTTGATAAACATTGTGTAACCTATTTATTACCAATTATTCCAAATGGTTTTAATATTTTAGCATATTATTTGAAAGAAAGAAAATATTATTTTGGTACCATGATTAGTTGGGTATGTACAATTTTTTAAGACATATCCTGCTTTTTTCAAAAGCGAGAGTTTGAACACGAAATTTTTTTTTGAAAGAGAATTTCATTTTAGGGAATATTTGGATATTACTTTGGTCGTATACTCGTATTAAATGTTGTTGACTTTTTTTTCAAACGTAATATTGTTTTTAGCTTGCAATAATTAACATTAAAGATTTTTCCCCCTTTTTTAGATGAAAAACCATACAACACTAGCGTAAATGAAATATTACTACTTATTACACTCACATATATCGTATTCATTAATGTATTTATTGGAATATTATCGCCGATATCTGTTTATCGAAAAAGTGGAAATTGTCAAAATGACGAATATGTTCTCGAAGACCAAAATAGTAAAGATATAAAAAAACAGCAACTTTAGATTCTGAATTTAATACTTGTTTGCCCTAAAATTTCATCATTTTTTGTCTTCATCTTTTATTTTAAGATTTTTTTTATGTCCTTATTTTATCCGCTATTGGCATAATTTTAAATAAAATTAATCTTTTTATTGTGTTTTGGCAGAAATGTTATCAAACCCAAAAAAAGTAAATATTATGGGTTCGATTCCCACTAGAATTAATTAAACCAATATTTTTCGGTAAATTTTAATTAACGTTATACGTCAACTTTTTTCTTTTCCTCCTCCAGAATTTCCCCCAAGTTGCAGCCCAGAAAATAGTATTTTTTTTTATTTTGAAAGTTTGCAATTTGTTTGCAAAAACATTAAAACAGATTTTGCTACTTTTTCAGAAAAAAAAGTTTTTTATCTGTTTAATTATGAATTTTAAATAAGTTCTGTAATTTTTTCTCTATAATAATCTTCCACAAGCATAAAAAGTATGAAAGCTGCGGACGAATTTCAAATTAATCATTCCTTTTTTTATGTTTCAAATTCTCAGATGACTAGAGTTTAAACTTTTCATGGAAGAAACTTTAACATTTAAAATTTATCAAAACAATCGAAATTATTAAAAGATTTATAAAAACTTGATACGGAAAAAATACAACAGATTTTTATATTTTGTAAAAACAAAACTAAGTTTAACAAAAAAAGGAAATGAATTTTTAGAAAAGTTTCGTTGATCAAAATAATGAGAACGGCATTAATTCAAAATTTTAAAAAAAAAATTTCGATTAAACCAACAAAAATCCAGTTTTTATCATTCCACATGCTTCTTTTAATCCATTTTCAACTCGTTTCCTTGCTTCTGGATTCTCAAATTCATCCAATAATCGAAATCCAAGTTTTATCGGTTTTTTACCAGTTTCTTTTTTTATTGCTCGAATATGTTCTTTCAACATCATTGCCATTAAAAATGCCGGAGAAGCCTGTTTTCTTGATTTTTCAAAGGTATCGAATTCCAATAAAACTGGATTTTCATCATCTTCTGTAAATGTAAATTTCCAGGTATTGTCAACGATGATGGCAGTGGATGGCATGGACATAATTTTTATGAGATCTAAAAAAGACATTTAAGATGATATCAGTCATATTTAGTTTTTTACCATATACGGCACCAGCCAAAGATGTAACATCAGTCGATGAAGCAACAATTGTTGGTTTTGGAAGAAGAAAATCCATGAATAAATCTTTTCCAAATTTTCCTGAAACAAATAAAAATCTTTGTTTTGCTTAATTCAAAAATCCTTACCATTCCATGAATCCATAAATTTGTAACAATTTTCAGTTTCATTCCATAAACAAATAACAGATGCATTATCAAAGAAACCAATGATTGGAAGTTTTTCAGTTTTTTCAGTTTTAAGTTTTTTTGGCATTTTGCTAACTTTTGAAAGTATTACAGCTTCATGGATGAGCGATGGACAATTATTTAAATCAACTGACAAAGTTAATTTAATTCTATGGCATTCTTTTGTAATTTCAATTGGGCCTTGCAACATAACATTTTTAGTTTTGGATTTTCCAGTTATCTGAAAAAACTAAATGTTATATCATTTGTTTCTAATTTTATTTAAATTAGTTCCGTGATTTATAAAAACTTTTCAAAGAACAAAAAATTTTATCAAGGGGGATTCGAACCCTCGACCTATTGTCTACTAACCCGTTGCTCTACCACTATGCTATCCCAACATAACTTTTTTTTCTCTAATTAAAATTTTGAACTTACATAAAATTTTCTATGAAATCTTGAAACAACACATGATTCTGTAGCAGGCAAATATTCATTTCCTTTAATTTTTACCAAAATATCATTATCACTTGCATCTTTTCCTTTTGCAGAAACACCAAATATATCCAAAGTTTGTGGAATAACAAAATATTTTTTACTGCTTTCAAGATTAAACATATGATCAACAAGTTCTTTTACAGCATCAAACAAAAAATTTGAAGTATTTCTATGAAATATAATTGGATTCCATTCAGATAAAAATAACTGTAACGTTTTAACTTTTGCAGATACAGGAAGAAATGCATTCGCATTTACAATAATAATTTTTGTTGGATTTGATTGACCAAGTAAAACATCAGGGTGATAATTTTTTCGAATTTTTCGAACTTCTGTCATAACATATCCTTCATCAGATCGAGAAAATGAACAAAGTGTAAAAATTTCATCTTGAATATAAATTTGTAATACTTCTTTATCAATTTTTGGATCAACTTTAGCTGCAATAAATGTGCACATTGCAGTAATATGCAAATTTGACATAAATCGAAATGGAATTTTCAGATTTTTCAATTTCGTAGCAAGTTTTGAAGAATTCATGATCGATAATACCATTTTTACAGAATCCATAAATATTACAAACAATTCCTTTAACATTTGTGATAAATTCTGGAGGTTTATCAAAGAATTTTAATAAATCATGGACTTCTTTAGTACAGCATGGTACTTCTTTTCGAGTTGAAAGATGAAATGAAACAAGATTAAAGCAATAATTGTCTTCTCGAGGTGTTATAAATACAACCAAATGTTTGGACATTTTTATAAATCAATAAATAAAAGCAACAAAAACAGAACACACTATTTTTTTGCAAGAAAAAAAAGGAAAGAAAAAATCAGCAGCAACAAAATAATATATTTTTCTGCAATAAAAAAAGGATGGACGAAAAAAATTTTTGCGCCAAAAAAAGCACAAGGACAATAGAGAGATTGTGCAATCCTCGAAAAAAAAATTTGTCTCTCTTCCAAAAAAGATGAAAGAGGAAAAATCGAAATTTGCATGGGTAGACAAGAGATCCCAATCACCAGTATTTATAATAGAGAGCGCGAACTTTTTTCTTGCTCTGAAGGCGCACTGCAAAAATGGAAAATGAGAAGGAAAACCTCCGCAAAAATAATATAAAATCTTTGTTTTTTGACCTTTTTCCTTTCTTTTTTAATGAATATAATGAATTTGTCCAACATTAAGATTGCTTTTTAAAATAAGCAAATAAACGGATCTTCCTTTTTCCTAATCAAAAAATTATTTTTCAATCACATTTTTTTATTTTCAAATGATAAAAATGTATTTTTTTCTTAAAAATATCAAACAAAAAACTAAAAAACATGAAAAATGACGTTGAAAAAAATCGGAAAAAAAATTCTCCGATTCTTTTCAACGTAAAAATATTTACATAAAAAAATCAATATAAATTCTTGCGTAAAATTTTGTAAACATTTTTTACGTTTTAACAATTGTTGCAGCCATCTTTGGAAATAATTATAAATTATAAATCTGCCTCAAAAATCTTTAAAAATTTTTTAAAAATATAAAACCAAAAAATCTTATGTTCTTTCATTCATTAGCATTTCCAAAAAATCATGTTAATTTTTCCAAATTTTCTTTGAACCTTCTCGTGCATAATCATATTTTGCAGCAGTTGTTGTTGTTGAAAGTTGACGGCTTCTTCGAATTGGAAGTGCAGAAATTTGTATTTCTCTCAAACATTCAAAGAAAAAAACCAAGTGAACATATTTTGTGTTACCTCAAAAAAATAATAACACCAAAATAAGGTCGCTTTTTTGTAAAAACTTTTTTTAAATGAAAGAGAAATTCTTAAATGTTAAAACGGAAACATTCCGCTGTAAATAATTAATTTAGAAAAATTCATCGTTATTAAATTTATTCCTTTGTAGCAGCTTTTTTTTTAAAGATTTGTTTCAAAGTTTTCGCTGGCTATTTTATTAATGCATTGTGCTTGAGCATATTATTTTTTAAGGCTTGTGGTTGTTTGTGAACCATCAAATTATCAGATTGTTATTATTTTTTGTTTCATTATTTTTAGTAAAACGTAGTTTAATATATTCAAAAAAAAGTGAAACATATTAATATTTGAGATCAAAAGCAACAAAATTATTTTGCTTTTAAATAACTGCAATTTTTTCGAAACGTAAAAGATTGTAAAATGAAAAGGATAGCATTGAAAAAATTTTGCAAAAATCAAAATGCTTTTGCGTCAAAAAACAAATTTGTCACGCTTTTTCGATTGTGCTTTTTTTGTGCAGGGATATTTGTTGCCATTGTTTTTGATAATAATTAAATTTAAAAAAGTTTTATTAAAACTTTGTTATGGAAATAATTACCAAATTAAAATAAAATAATCTTCAAAATCTTCAATCACGTTGTGGTTCTTTTTGTGATCCATGGAGAACTAAAAAAAAACGCATAAATTAACCTTTGCTTTGAAAATGTTAAAGTTTTTACCGGCTGTTGCTTCTGCGACTTTTGACTTGAGCATATCATCGTTTTTAAGAATTAACCACAGTTCTGAATTATCCAATTGAAGCAACATACCAGTAATTTTTCCAACATCTTCATTGGCTGCAATACGAGAGATGAGAGGTAAGAGACGTTCACCAATAATTTGCTTTTGTTCAGCATCAGAAGCTTGAGCAAGCAAATGAGTACTAAGAGGTCCAACAGGTTGACGAATAGGTTGTTGGCTCATTTGCGGTTGTTGTTGTGCTGCATCAGGATTGTATTGTTGTTGACGAGCTATTGGCTAAAAACAAACATAGTTAATAAAAAATTTATACAAAAAAAAAGATTAAAGGCTTACAGGCATGTTTGGATGAACAGTACCAGGTTGACCTTGCATTGGCATACGAGTTGGACGTTGACTACCTTGGAAATGAGGACGCATTGGACCATCTTCTTCTGATTCATGAAGTACTAAAAAAAAGAAAACATAAATAAACTTTATTTGGGTGCTTTGAAAATGTTAAAGTTTTTACCGGCTGTTACTTCTGCAACTTTTGACTTGAGCATATTATCATTTTCAAGAATAACCAATAATTCAGAATTTTCCAAATGAAGCATCATACCAGTAATTTTTCCAACATCATCATTGGTTGCAATACGAGAGATGAGAGGGAAGAGACGTTCACCAATAATTTGCTTTTGTTCAGCATCAGAAGCTTGAGCAAGCAAATGAGTACTAAGAGGTTCTTGTCCAACAGGTTGACGAATAGGCTGTTGGCTCATTTGTTGTTTTTGTTGTGCTGCAGCAGGATTGTATTGTTGGTAATATTGTTGTTGATCAGCTTTTGACTAAAAACAAACACAGTTAATATAAAGTTTATACACAATTAAAGATTAAAAACTTACAGGCATGTTTGGACGAACAGTACCAGGTTGACCTTGCATCGGCATACGAGTTGGACGTTGACCTCCTTGGAATTGAGAACGCATTGGACCACGATGACGATGAACTTGATTGTCTTCGATTGTGTTAATGCCCATAATCAACACTTTTGAAACTGCTTTCGTCTTTTGGATTTTGAATTTAACCTGTTCTTTTTTTAGTTGTTCCTGTAATTCTTGAAGGGTTGAAGAATTTTTTGTTGTTGCTGTTGCATCTGTCGGTGCAGTTTTTGCTGCTGAAGAAGATGAATCTTCAACTGAATTTGCAGCACTTGTTGTTACAATTTGAGAAGTTTGAGTACTCGTTGTTGCACGATCATGTGCTGCAATAATTAGTCCTTTAAACGCTTATAATTTCTCCCTTTTTTGGATGGCACTAATTTCCCCATGAAAGTTAAATAGATGGCAAAAATTCCTTTTAAGTGGCATAAAAAATTTTATGAATGGAAATGGTAAACAGTGGACGGATTTTTTGCATTTTTGGATTTCTGCAGAGCAATCACACGTGAATATGGAGTATGCAAAATTTCAACAATTTTGGGCTCGTTTGAATGCGAACTTTACAGCATCCTATTTTATAAAAATATAAAAATCATTACCATTGAAAGCACAGAAGCAGCCTTTTTTGCAGAAAATTTTTTCACTGCACTTGTTGGCTTAATATTTTTGTTTTCTCATCTGAGCCCTTAATTTTTCCGCATACTTTTTCTTTTTTTTAAACCTGATTTTAGCTGCCACTCACAAAAAACCCCTTGAATTGCCGCTGATTTAAAATTAAATTTACAGTAATCTGAATCATCTAAAAGCGTTTAAAAAAGAACATATTTCAATAGCAAGGAAAATATGCATAAAAATAATGTACCCCAACAATAATTTTAATTAATTTAAGCTATTCTATATTTAACTCACTAATTTTTCATTTCTTAAATTCATGATTAAATGAAAAGTTAATAAATGGTCACGAAATAACACAGCCAAAAAACTGCTAAAAAAAACTTTCGCAAAGGCATAAAAATAATGCTGAAAGAATATCTTTTTTTGCAGATCATTTTTTAATTTACAAGTTCTTGCTGCATTTTGCTTTGCCGGCACATTTTTTAACCTGATTTTGCTTTCGCTTTTGCTCATATATTTTTTCTTCAATTTAACCATTTCTTAACTGCTAAATAAAAGAAGTTTTTTTTTACATTTGAAAGAAAATTGTATATTTTGCAATTGCAACTTTTTATTGGTTTTTTCTCTTTTTTAAACAAAAAAAGAAATGAAGGTTGCGGAAAAATATGTAAAAGCGGAACAAAAACAAATGGAAAGAAATATGGCAAAAATAAGTATCAGAAAAAAAGTTCAAGAAAATTGAACTAAATCTTTTGTGCCATCTTCGTAACTTAAAGTCCAAAAATTAAATTCAATCATCGCACATGAAAATAACAGTTTTTTCAAATCCGTGGAAGCATTCTCAAAAGAGCAACAACGAACATATTAAAAAATAAAAGCAAAAACTCTGTGAAAATAATGTAATTAAACAATAATTTGATTAATTTTAGTTATTTTGTATGTCACCGTATTAAAACAAAAGCACTAATTTTTTGTTTCTTAAAAAACGGAAAGTTAATTAATGGTCACGAACTAACACAACCAAAAAATTGCTTAAAAATAAAAGACTTTTCGCAAAGTCACAAAAATAATATTGATTGGAAATATATTTTTTTCTACTATATTTCTTTGCTTTTTAAAGAAATATTAGGAGACATTTCAACAAAAAGTTCAGATCTTTGGAAATAAGATGGGAAATGAAGAAAATGAAATTCCGAGGCTTTGGGATATTAAAAATTAGATATAGCTAATGATTTTTTACTTAGAAAAAAAGACAAAAATATCACTTATAGTCTCTTAAACAAAATATTCAACATCTTCAACGCCATAATTTTAAAAGAAAACGAGGTATTTTAAACTTGACTATCGGAAACAAAACTTTCATTTGGTTTAAAAATGGGATGAAAAAGTCTTTATATCTTCCGGACTTATTTCTAGCAAAAAAAACTTTAAATTTTTTGAGATGATCTCAAATTTTAAGCTTTCAAAAGTGGTGTTGCAGTGAATATTCTAAAATAAAAGTTTTGACATACCAGAAAGTGTACCGTCATAAGTATTTCGAGCTTCAGGCTCAGATTCAGCATTTTCTGAATTTGTAATTACAGTTTTTGTGGTTGTTGCTGCTGTTACTGGAGAACTTGCATCATCATTGGGTTGGGAAATTACTCCATCAGAATTACGAACTTGTGCTGCAATAATAAGTCCTTTAAACGCTTATAATTTCTCTCTCGGATAACACTAATTTCCCCATTAAAGCTAAATAGATGGCAAAAATTCTTCTAAAGTGGCATAAAAAAATTAATGAATGGAAATGGTAAGCGGTGGACGGATTTTTTGCATTTTTGGATTTCTGCAGAGCAATCACACGTGAATATGGAGTATGCAAAATTTCAACAATTTTGGACTTGACTTTTTGAGCACATATCAGATTTTTCAAAAGCTTTTTCTTGAATAACCATAAAAAAAGTCGGTCTTGCTTTTAGAAGAGGTTTTATAGAAAGAAAGAATAAATGTAATAAAAAGTAGTTATCTTGATCGCTGTTCAAAAATCGGCAAAACTTTAGTATTATTTTCAGCATTTTTATCCAAAATTTTCACTGGAGCCTATGCGTGAGCAATAAATGAAACCATTAAAAACAAAGCTTTTTAAAGCAGGAATCCATAAAATCCATCCACCAAATACCGAATCTCATATTTTTGTAAAATTAATGTACACTTTACAGTATCCCAATTTATAAAAATATAAAAAGCATTACCATTAAATGAAGAAAAAAATGACCTGAAAAATAAGAGTTTGCATTGAGAAATATTTTTTTCAAAGAAAACTTACGATTCAGATGATGGTTGTGGATTTTCTTCCGGAAGTTTTGCATCTGCTGAAAAAAGTTTTAAAAATTTCATTTGCACTAATTAATATTGAAATAAAAACTACGTCAATAAAACTCACTTCTGCTGGAAATTAATATTGATGTTTTAGTTGTATCCCAACTTTTTTTATCAGAGGTCCAAGGCCAATTACTAGATTGATTCATTAATCTTATGAATTCGTCTACAAAATAAATGTTTTTCAGATAAGAAATAAGAAAAGGAAAATAATACCATTTCCATGAGATGAAACAGCATGATCTAAAACTAATGTTTTCAAACAACATAATTAAGGTTTTAGCTTTTTATTTGCAGTATCGGTTTGAAATTCTCCAGCAAAAAAGCGAAAAGTTGATTAAACTTAATCATGAACTAATAGAAAATTGCTACAAGGATAAAAAATTTTGTGTCAAAAATTTTTACACCAGTAATTTTTTGCTCTGTTATTGTTTTTTTCTAAAGGCTTTATGTATAGATATAATGTCAGATAGAGGTTGAAACAATTCTAAAGTTTTTGATAATACCACTTTGTAAAAAAAATATGGTAACAAAGCATTGTCTCATAATTTTTGAACTATATTGTTAGGCGCTTTTTTAAATTTACAATTTTCTGTCAACAGTTTTTTTTTTACAAAATTGGGACCCACCTTGTTCATTGAAAACTTCTGAAATGCGAAAATGAAATGAAGATTCATCAAGAACAACTTCTGTAAAAATAGTTTGTTAATTGGTAATAATGATCTATATCGGTATAAATGTTGAAGCCACTAATGTAAAATATATTGATGATAATTTCACAAAAAAAATTTGCCAAATATGCACCAATCAAAAATTTCTGAATAACTGTTGTCCAATTTTGGCAAAAATATGGGCAAGATTCGATTAATACTTTCCAAAATGGGGCACCATTTGGTCGAAAATTTTTGTGCTTATTAGGCGATTTTTTTCAACTTTTTAGTAAATCTTTTTTGAATGTTGGAAAATGAAACTTTTTTTCATTGACATTAATCAACATCTTTTATTGTTAAAACATTTTTTTTCGCCTCAAATTTAAAATTTCATTTACAGCAATTTTAATGAAATGCTAATAAAAAAACGATCGGCACAATAAAGTCGAAAAATAAAATTCAATCATCGCATCTTTGCAAACATGAAAATAACAGTTTTTTTATAACCCAAGAAGCGTTTTAAAAAGATATTTCAACAGCAAGGAAAATATGCATAAAAATACTGTACTCTAATAACGATTAAATTAATTTAAGCTATCCCATTTTTAATTCACAAATTTTTTTCTCAAATTCACGATTAAATGGAAAGTTAATCAATGGTCACAAACTAACACAGCCGAAAAATTGCTTAAAAACAAAAAACTTTTCGCAAAGCCACAAAAACAATATTATATAAGAGGTTTTTTGTAAAATTCGACCTTTGACTCGGATTTCGAAAAAATGAAATTTCCAGTTTGAGAGCTAATTC
>JAQIXH010000399.1:0-13740 GCA_034700145.1 Panagrolaimus detritophagus
CCGAAAAAAATTGTTAAAAGTAATATTTTCTAGCTTGTTAAGCATGGCCGAAAACATGGGTAACAAAAAAAAATTTTCGATTTTAACCCGGTGCAGATCGATTTAAAAAAATTGACAGAATGCGTTTTAAGCATTTCTCTGTCAATAATTTTTCACATTCGAAACAAAAAATGAAACGTTTTCTTTTTTTTCTTGGCTGCGTTTTAGTTTACATCAATGCCAAAATAGAAGTTTTCTATGCCATATTTTTAAAAAAATAAAAATTAGCATTTTTTATTAGTTGACTTTATTCCAACAAATGCCTTTGATATAATTTCTTAACTTTTAAGTTCTCAATGAAAGTTTGGATATTTTTGAATTTTAGAATTTTACAAAATATGAGCGTCTGTTGAAACATCATTCATCTCCCACTTTTTTAAAGGCAAAAACATAGCCATTTTGCTTATTTCAAAAAAGTTGATCTGGGGAACAAATTCATCCGTTTATTATATTTTTTGAATATTTTTGATGTATCATTGACGTTCTTTTTCTTAAAAATTAAAAATTTCTTTTAAAAAATATTTTTAAGTTGATTTCGTTAGAAATATTATGGACAACAAATTCGTGCAATAATAGTAGTAATAAAATGATCATATTCAATCGTTTGCCGTTTTGAAAACTATTACTTTTTCCAACGCATTTCTCTTCAATTTCCGTGTCATTATATTTTAAGTCATGCAAAATGAAGTGCTCATTTTCAAATGCAAATAATAGCATCCGAAAGCGTTCAATTTTTATTTCTTTTTTATAGAATATCACATTTTAGAAACAAACAAAATTTCAATAAAATTTAACAAAAAAATTTATTTGATGACAGCATTATCTGTGTTTTTTGTTTCTTCATATGTCTGCCTTCCTTTGTCTTTTATTTTACAAAAAAGGAAAAATAAAAAAAACAAATTTCAGTCTAAAAAAAACAAGAGACGAAGATTAAGAAAAACATACTTTCTTTAAAAATTTTGTTTTCAATTTGAAGATTTGTAAAGAAATCGTTTTTGTTTTAAATATTTTAATGAATAAAAAATTTGTAAAAAGAAATTAAGGAAATGTTTTTTTGCTCTTTTTTATTTCCTTTTTGGCTGATATATCCATTTTTTAACGGCAAAATTGACAATAATTAAAAGAAAAATTTTACAAAACTTCTACGGCGACAAAAAAAAAATGGTTTCAATGTTTATTATTTATTCGCAACACAAAAATTTTATTATATTTATTATATTTGTTTGAACATTAACGAAATGAATAAGCGTACTTTTTCGAAATGAAACAAGTTAAAAGCCAATTTTTGTAATTTTCGAATTGTTTTGAAAAATTTACGGGTTTTTTTAAATTTCTGTAAAAATAAGTGACTTTCTTGCAAAAATTTTTTTTTCAATAAAATTGCGGGTCTCTTCGGATTGATTAAATTTATTATTAACGTTCATGTAGCAAATGTTCTTCCTAAGCTAAAAATACTTTTTTTTATGCTTCAGAAAAATTTATTTGGAAACTATATCTTTTTTGTTAATTAAGTTTTGAGAATAAAACAAAACATTGAAAGCAAAAAAATAAAAATGACGCTTTTTTGCTTCACATTTTTACAAAATATGAGCCCCCGTTAAAACATCGTTCATCTGTCATTTCGTTTTCAATGTCGTAAACAAAAATGCTCTTTTTTCAAAAAAATCGTTTTTGAAAGCATTTATGTCTCTTTATTTATTTTTTGAATATTTTTGTTCATTCGTTACCCATTTTTTAAATAAAAAAAAGAAAATTCTTTGTAAATTAATTGGTGCAATCCGTTCTGTAAAAGTTGGAAAGATGAAACAGTAAATATAAAAAGCTTCTAATAATTTTTGTCAAACTTCCTTAAAATAGACTTACAACAAATGCATTCACATCCAAAAACGAAAAAATGAAAGCAAAAGAAAAAAGAAGAAGTTTCATTCTCTCTGATTCTCTCTAATGTGCAAAAAATAATTTAAATAAAAATAATTGCAGAGAGTTTTCAAATTGTGTCCTTTCAGACAATTCTTTAAAACTTTTATTTAAAGCTTTAATTGTATTATTGAAAACCCTTGAAAAAAATTTTTGTTACAAAATGTTTTTAAAGTGAAAGTGATAAATAGATTGTCGCAGAATTACTGACACGCAGAGGTGTAAAAAGCGGCCGGAGGCCCAAAAAACACGGGCGGCCCGGCCTGCGGCCGGCCTCTTTAAATCAATAAAATTTTTCTACACTAAAATTTTTTTTCTAACATTCGAAATATAGGGTTTTTCTAATTTATATTAACTTATTCGAGAAATTTTAACTAATTTTTCTCCGTTTTTTCCCCTTAAATTCCTTTAAGATTTTTTTTGGTTCTTTTTTTTTGGTTTTTCAAAGGGTTAACCCTCTTTGCTGTTTTTTCTGTTAAAATATTGTGGCCGGCCTGCGGCCGGAAGTCCTCGGCCCGGGCCGGCCGCGGCCGAAAAAGTAACGGCCTGGCCGGCCGGCCCTGTTTTACACCTCTGCTGACACGGAAAAATGTTTCTCCATCAGTTTACACAAAATGATTATTAAATATTTGAAATTTTTTATTTTAGAATCTTTAAGTGTCTTTAATTTTATTTTTCCTAACTAATGGTCATTTTCGCAGTTATCTTTAGAATGCTAATGCCATGGCAGTCGAATCCGATAGCTTAAAAATTTGCAGTTTTATATTTCTTTAAAAAACAATGATATTTATTAAAAATTCAAAATATAGAAAAGATTTTCTTCTGTTTATACAATTTAGCTTTTAATCGATTGACGTCTGCGAAGATAGTGTTATTTTGTAATCCTATTTTCTGATGATTCATCGGCGCCTTATTTTTCTACAGCTTTTTCCTTTTATAAAATAGAGTAAAACATTCGACAAAAAATGTACATCTTTCAAAACATTCTAAAAATAGTGAGGAAAGAAAAGGCAAAAAAATGAATGAGTCGATTTAAGTCAAAACGATGTGTGTAAAAAGGACATTTTGTTTTTCGTTTTTATTTATTTTAATATTTTAATATTGTTTTTTCGAGAAAAATTTTTTTTGATTTATATTTCTTTTATGTTAAATTTCAAAGTCAATTGATTAAAATGCTGAACCACTTACATATTTGATGAATCCCACAGTAATAAATTAAATTTTTGTCATTATTTTACTCACAAAAAACATAGCACTTTGTAATTGAAATTTATGTTTTCAAGAAAGTATATTAATTTTTTGGAAATAAACCAGTCACAGAATTAATATTTGCAAAAAAATATATGAAAAATATTGTGTTACATTTTGGGTAGATTTGATTTACAATTTTTTTTAAATTTAAAGCCTACTAAAATTAAAACTATTTTTAAAATATAAAGTGTTATATTTGACATTAACATAAGCATTTCAATACGATCGAGTTTAAAAAATTTACCAAATGTAGCAAACTCAAAAAAATTTGATCTTAAAAATTGAAGACAAAAAATGACAAAACATTCAAACGTGAAAAAAAATTATTCGTTGAAAATAATAATGGTTTTTCTCCAAAATTGAAGACACTGTTAAAAGGTTGTAAAAGCGAAAAATGTGTCTTTCGAAATCCTTTTTTATTTTATTCATCATCTTTTGAATCGGTTTTTTCCGTTTCTCTATAACTTTTTGTTAAAAATAGCTGGCATTCTTTTCACAAAATGTTACAAAAAAACCGATCATTGAATAATTTTGTGGCAAATATATATGTTTCCGTAAAAAATCTTCTTTTTTTACACTTTAACAATAAACACTTTTTGCATTTTTTTATTTGAATTTTTAACAAACATTTTAAAGCCGATTATAAAATCAATAAAAGCGTATATAATTTATTACTATCACTTTTTTTATTGCCATCAGTATTTCAATGGACCATTAATTAAATGTTAGAAAAAATCAAAAAGCGATACAAATATTGAGATAAAAGTTGCTGCAAATTTTGAAATCGAAAACCGACTTTTTTTCATTTTTTAATTTAGAATATTTTATTTTGAAAAAAAATGATGGAAATTTATGTAATTTTAAGCTATCACGCAAACGCTATAATTCTGAAGAAAGCATTTTTTCATATTTGCTTTGAATAAATAAAAAGGCGAAGTGCTATTAAATATTATTGAAAAAATTAATTGATGTAACAAAAATTGTTTTCACAAATATTTTAAAGTTTTACACAATGATTGGCTTTTTGTTCAAAGGCAGACATTAAATAATATTTACTTTTTCGAAATCCACATTTTTGTTTCGCTTTTGAAATTTCGGTTTTCTCGAAATTGAAAAACGTTTTTATTAGTTTTTATTACTATTTAATCAAAATTTACAATTTTTAACAAAGCTTATAAGTGTAACCAAGAATAAGAAATGAAAAATCGAATTTTTTTTTTCATTCGAAATCGAAATATCGATTTCGCAGAGCCCTGATTGTAAAAATTTTGTTCTAATAAAAAGATTGATATTCTTTTATTTACCACAATTACTGTATGCATTTTGTTTAGTATATTCTATAAGATATTCGTCTGTTAATGGATTTCTTATTGTTTCCATTACTGATTTTGCAGTTGAAAGGGAGTTGGGTTGAGATTTGTCAACTCGTTCCCGCATAAAATGCCATGAATTTTCCTTAAATATTTATAAAAAAAGTTTTATAAAACATCTGAAAATTTAAAAATACTTTAAAGTTGCATTCAATAATACGCCCATTGTATTGTTGCAAATTTTCTGTTACATCAATATTTGCAAACGTCTCTTCCAAACCATGAACATAAAGTTCACCAACGAGATTATCACAGGATTCTTGATGTTTCGTAATTTTTAATTTGAAATCAATTGAACTTTCTTTTGGGGGCTTCCATTTCATTAAATGATTAAATTGCCCTGGTGTATATGGATCAGCAGGTTGAAAAATTAATCCGTCAACATGATGTCCAAGTGATAATCGAAAATTAGGATTTAACAGATTAACTGTATCCGCAATATCCCAAAAATCTTTTCTTGCCATAGATATTGGTTCTTTGTTTTTATCAAACAGTCCCATTGCAGAAGCTTCATTTCGGGGATTAATTAATAAATCTTTAATTGCATCTGTTCGGACTTTAAAATCTACTTTTCCAATTTCGTTTTTCTAAATATTACTGTATAAGAATATTATATTGTTATAACTATAGCTATAGCTTTTAACTTAAAATCTGATACGAAAAAATTTTATGTTTTCGATAAAAACTTTTGAAACAAACCTCATAAACTATAAGATCAAAAATAAGCATTTTCGGCCGAAGATTACCATTTGGTAAAACTTGCATAATAATTTCAACATCAATTAAAGTATCAAAAACATGTTGATCCAAATGACCTTTTCTTGGAAATTTCAAAGGTAAATGAAAAACATTATTTTCTCGATCAAACGCGTAAATTTCTTCTTCACCTTTAATTAGAACCAAATATCTCATCCCATCGGCTTTCCAAGATACCACATATGGTCGAGTTGAAAGCAAATTAATATTTTGTTTATCCATTGTTACAAGTAAAGATCCACAAAATCCGTTTTCCAAAACTTTTGTAGAAAACGGTTGTAAAAGCATTTTTAATTTCTCTTGTAAATATAATCGGGTTTCTGGATCAGCAATAAAATTAACAGATTGAATGCTGCCATCCATGAATTTAGGAAATTTATCAGAATTATCACTTTTTCCGGTAAGTACGTGTGCCATTATTATGAAATAATGCTGACCAGAATCGTACTCTAATAATAATATCACACTCTGGACGAAATCCTAAAACTAAATTATTTTATTTGTTAGTTTCTTTTTTCTCTCAAAATTCATAGAGGAGGCTTATCATTTAAAATTATCAAACAAATAAAAGAAAGTAAAGCGTTTATTGCTGAGTGTTAATCAAAGATCGTTTAAAGCATGTCATACTTTTGAAGGGAAAATAAAATACAGGTCATCAAAGTGCTGTGTCTTTGATACACTTTTTTTCTTTTATTGTTGCATTTTTTTACCTGCATTGTTTACTTTTGTTTTTGTGTTTTAAAATTAACGCACAGAAACAAAGAATAATTCTCTTTTTTTTTAAAGTTAATTGTAAAAAATAATCATTTACACCTGCATCCAGAAATACATATTTTGAATTTACAACCTTTAAAAAATTCACCATCATGGCGCAACATATCAATTTATATCATTTAGAGGGTGCTTGATTTCTCTTTTCCGGGAAATTTCTACTTAAAGGGTGTGTGGGGCCACTCAGATCTTAAAAATACCTCAAATTTGAGGTAGATTCAGTGTTTTTGAGGCCCTTAAAAAATTTGAGGTAAAAAGTCAGTGTTTTTGAGGTACAAATTAATGTTTTTCCACTCTGATGGAGTGTAAAATAAAGATACGTTTATTACGCTTTAAAAAAAAGAATCAGCTATTTCAAATCCTCTGAATTCCATCTTTTTTTCTTCCCGAACGTCATTAAAAATACGGTACACTTAATTATTTAACATTATCTTCCCTGAATGCATTAGTAAGAATTTTTGTAGCGAAATTAAATAAATACATTTTAAATTGTTTTTTAAAGTAAAGTAAGAAACAAAGAACTAATTAGGTGTTTATACAATTATCTCAACTTTTTTTTTATTAAATTTAAAAACAAACTTTTTGTAAATTTTTTCATCTTTCATTCAATTTTCAAAATTTATTATTAGTTCAAAAATTTTATTTAGAAATGTTAAAAAACAAAAGACAAAATCGAAGAATTTTTTAATGAATTTTTATTGTTTGTTTCGACAAAATATTTTCCAAAAGTAAAAGATTTTTAGTCAAAAATAAAAAAAAGCCAGTTGAACGACAAAATTAGAATTATCACAATTGTTACCATTCTTTTATCATTCTTCTATAAAATTTTATGTTGTATTTTATAGTACAAATTAAAAATCTGTACCATCTTCATAATTTTTATCACAGTCATTGTTTTCATCATCTTCAATGTATGGTCCATCAACATCAGATGCATAGTCGGGGTCATTGTCAATTTGATCATCATCTCTGCGAATCATCTCTTTCATAACTGTACATTTCCCATTAAAACCAATACCAAATTTACAACATTTTCCACATTTATCTTTCTCAGTTTTGCTGCAAAGCTGTTTTTTATCATCCTTTTTATGAGGATGTTTTTTTGATCTACAATTTTTTATAATTCCTTTGTTGCACTTTGGCCTAAAAAATAATTTATGTTGAAAGCCACTTTCAACGTCGTTTTTATTGTCATCATCAAAATCTGATTTTAATTCATTTGATAAAGAAGACGTCGGAATTTTTTCTGCTACTTCATTTTTATTTTTTCCTTAAACGCATTTAGTTTGGACATTTATTTTTTATATAAAATAGAATTTATTTTACCTTCAAAATTTTTAGGGAAGTCCTAAAAATTAAAAAAAATTATGATTTTTTTAAAAATATGGCATTTGATTCAAAAGAAAACTTACTATTTTAGCATTGATGTAAACTAAAACGCAGACGAGAAAGAAAAGAAAACGTTTCATTTTTTGGTTACAAATGTGAAAAATTATTGACAGAGAAATGCTTAAATGGACAAAAAGATAGACAGATTTAAGTGCTAAATTTTCCAGACGATTTATAAAATGTTGATAAAAGTTTTGCAAGAAAATACAAAAGAATACAATATTTTTTTGCTGCAAAAAGATTTGAAATTATTTAACAATTTGTTAACAAAATTTAATAAAACTAAACAGCAAAAGCATATTTAACCAAAACATTTTTATGGAAATCTTTATAATAAAAAAAAAATTTTTAGTTAATTTTGGTAAAAACGGGATAACATATTTTTGAAGTAAAACTGTGAATATTGTCAAATAAATTATTTTTTTATTAATGTTCTTATCGCTTTCCTTTGAACATCAAAATTATCATTTATCATTTTAAGAAAAGTTTTTTTGATTGTATATCTGTTTTTAGTTAATTAGTTTTTCAGAATAAAATAAAATATTCAAAAGAAGAATATTTTAAAAAAACGCTCCTTTTTTCATTGCATTTTTACAAAAAACAAGCTGCATTTAAAATATTTTTCATCCAACATTTTGTTTTAAAAAGACAAAAAAGCGCAGATTGTTTTATTCTAGAACAAAATTTTTTTTTAATGAAATAAAATCTAGTCAAAATAGAATAAATCGATAAACACAAAACAAAAGTTTACGAAAAATTTTTTAAACTTTATTCTTTTTGTAAAATAACTACGAAAAATAATTTTTGCAATAATAAGTGATTTCTTGCAAAAACTGAATTAATTTTTTTTTTCTGTAAAATTGAGGATATTGTCGGATAGATTAATTTATTATTAATGTTCATAAAATCTTCAGCTTTATCATCGAAAAAGAAATTATTTGAAACGTTTAAATTATATTTTAAATAATTTATATTCAATTAATTTTGGGAATAAAATATTCAAAGCAAGAACGCAAAAATGTCGCTTTTTTTCAATATATTTTAACGAAATACAAGCGACCGTTGAAACATCGTTCATCTGTCATTTCGTTTTTATGTCAAAAACAGAGATGCTTTTTTTCTCACAAACATTGATTTTAAAAGCATTTTTGTCTTTTGACTTTTATTTTTGAATATTTTCGGTAATTCCATAACACATTTTTTAAGGCATGTATTTATTTTTACCCTATATTTTTAATGAATTTACCTATATTTTTTAAAATAGCTATGTTTTATCGAATTTTTTAAAATTTTGTAAATTTATTGAAATAAAGCAAAGAAATAAAAAACAACAACAAATACAAAAAAAATTATTTAAGTTCTTGATAATGCTGGAGTATGTTTTCTTGGACGTCCAGGTCGATTTCTTGCAGTTCCATTGATTGTTTGACGAAGTGCAGGCATGTTTAGCCGTTGCCGATGATTGCAAATTATTTGAATAAGAAGTACATGCTTGCAACGCATGCGTAAAGCTCCTATTGGACAATTGCATGTAAATTCATTGTCATATAAAAAAAATTAAATTCTCCAGTAAGCTCTAACGTTCTTTTCTTATGGTTAACATAATTATTGACATGCATTGACGTCGGAAGTTTTTTTATACCAGCATTGAGAAAAGCTTGAATTACAGCATTAGCGTTATTTTGTTAATCCAGCTTTTCCTTCGGCATTTTCATGATCATGTGCACATTTTGTTTCATAAATTAAATATTTGAATTTATCAGTTTTTTTGGCTTTCCATTTGTAACAACATGATGGATTTTTACATTCATAATATACATTTCCATTTTGTGTATTTATTCTGAAACATTTTAAATTAATTTAAGTATAAAAAATAGTTCACTTAATTTGTTAAACCAGCAACACTCGCTTTTTGTTTGAGATCATCTGAAGATTCAACTTCTTCAACAAATTTGTATTTAACATTTGCACCGCGTTTTTTCTTTGCTGGAGGTTCATCATTAATAAAAATATCAAAAGATTCATTTGCTGGTTCAGTTTCATTAAAATCACAATCAACAAAGTCAGCCATTTTTTAAAATTGAAATGAGTAAATTGATAATATTGTTGTTGTTTTTTATTTCTTTATATTTTTTAATAAATTTACAAAATTTTAAAAAAAATTAAAAAATCGATAAAATACATGTATTTTAAAAATTATAGGTAAATTCAATAAAAATATAGGTATTGAAAAAATTATAGGTAAATTCATTAAAAATATAGGGTAAAAATAAATATTTTCCATTTTTTAAAACTGAAAATCTTTTATAAGTTAATTATTAAAAAAAGCTTTACAAGGGCAAATGTAACGTTGATACAAGCAATATTAATATTAAAAAATTGAAAAGGAAAAATTAGTCAAAGAATATGTATTTTTTGTCTATGCTTTTTTTCCCATTAATGGTTTCGTTATTTGGCTAATGAAATCGCTTTACAAATATTATTAAAAAATGTGTAATTTTTTAACTTTAAAGTTTTCATCAAATGTTCGAATACATTCCTATCAAATTATTAATTATTGCTTCATTTTGATTAGTTCCTTGAAAGAATAATTTGTATTCGGTTTCGAAGAAAATAATTTTAATGTTATAAATTTTTTGTTAATATATTTTTTAAATCAAATATTTAAATAAAAAAGGGAAGCGAAATGTTGCTTTTTTTCTTTAGAAAAATATTTTTGTGAAATAAAAGCGTCCGTTGAAACAGAATTAATGTTTTTTTTACTCCACAAAACTATGTTTTTTACTCCACAAAAAAGTTTACTCCACAAAATTATTTTTTTTAAACCACAAAGTTATTTTTTTAGTTCATTTTTACTCCACCATGTTGAAACATCATTCATCTGATATATTTTATGTTCTTTTGCGTCAATGACTTTATTTTTCTTTTTTTAGACAAGCTAATTACATGTAGGCTGGAAGAAATTTTTTATTATTCTTTTATTATCGCCTTTCCTGTGAGTATTGTAACAAAACAAAAACAGAACGTCTTTTTACTATTATATTCAATTTTTTAAGCGGTTTAATGTTTACAATATTAACCATTTTTGTACGCCTTTTTTAATTCTGAAATTACAAGCACAGAAAAAGATAAAACAAATCTATTATTTATTTTGAAAAAACGCTGTGAGCATAATATGCAGCACCAATTTGCAACATCTTCATCGGGATGTTCTTCAATGCATTGTTCAGCATTTGGGAATACATGTTTTAATAACTCCTTCACCATTGGCATTCGGCTTCCACCTCCAACGTGTAAAATCTTATTAATTTTGTTGCTTTCAAGTTTTGACTGGTATAAAGCAGTTTCTATAGTGTTTTTTATTTTGTTTAACAATGGTTGAGTCAATTTTTGAAACAGCTCACGGGTTATAAGAATATTTCCGTCTTTGGTCGTATCAAATTCATCGATTTCTAATCTGAAAAGAAATAATATTCATATCGTATCTTAGCTTACGAGCAGGATTGTATCGAAGCCAAATCTTCCTTTATCCTTTGGCATTCCAAAATCAATCTATATTTGTTGTCTTTAAGAGCATTCTCTTCAGAGAGATGCCATATTTGGTGTTCAAAATATTTTTAAAATAATGTATTACCAATTTTTAAATGTTTGCTTTGATGGACAAGATGTTTTGATTAAACCTGCAGTCTTTTCACCTGATGTAGAACTTTTGCATGATGTAGATTATATTCTTTAAATATTGTATGATTTTTCTTTGTATTATGTATGTTTCTTAAAATAGATATTAAATGAGTAATAATTCATAAACCTGCTTTCTTTATTGTATTTGAGAATTCATGTTTGATCAAATATAGAATTTTCTCATAGTTTTGGCAAAGTTTTTTTTGTTATCAATTTATTTTGGAAAAAGCTCGAGCCTCTCATTGCTGACATCCATGCTTAATTTTCACACAAGAAAACCACCAGAAGTTAGAACGGAGTTAACAGGTATGACCTAGGGTTGAAAAGGATTCTCCAAAAATACTATGTGCCAAAAAAATAAATAAATAGAACAAATGATTTTCGTATTTCAACTGGGATCGAATCCTAAACCACTCGGTTCATAACCCAACGTTTTAACCATTACACCGCAGACTTTTTTCTCAACAAATTACAAAAAAGACTCAAATATTGTAGCATTTTTTAGCAAACTTTAATGGCATAATTTTTTTGCTCATCGTAATATATATGGGGAATCCTTTTCCACTCGAGGTTTTGCTTGTAATCCGTATTTCGAGTGTTAACTCCCCCATGCTCACTTTTGGTGGTCCGTTCACTCAAAAAAGTATCAAAAAGATAATTGTTCTATTATTTTAACTTATTGTAGTCCATAAAGTTGTTGACATTCTTCGACTATTATGCAAAGCAACATTTGTTTTTTTTCGTAATCGAATAATTAAATGAAATATTTATTTACAAAATTCTTTTTGCAAAATTTTATATTTTTAATGGAAAAATTGAGCAAATAACATTGATAACTTAGAAAAAAACAGTGTTTTTTATCACAGTATTAAATATAAAAGTTTGTTATTTCAACTGTTTAGATTTACCTGATTTTTAAATAAAACATTCGGAAAAATAAGAATAAAAATGGGTAACCAAAAAATAAAAAATAAAGGGTTTTTAAATTTAAAAAATGAATAGAAAACATAACATTTTGGATCAAACAAAACATTCGCTTTAATTCAGTTCATTCGTGATCAAGTCATCATTGAATCTGTGCCTTTTCGCCATGGATAAAGACATTGACATTCTTGAGATTGCAAACAATGAGCCATAAATTTTTTACCCTTTTCTGCGGCATCAAGATTTGATTCACAATATTTTGAACACCAATATTGACTGCATTTGATTGATCGTTTCGCTAAAAAACAATATATGTAATTTTCAATAAAATTTTTAATTTTTGGATTTGGGATATTTTTTATGAAAAAAAGGCATTACTTTTAGCTGATGACAATACAACCACAATTGGAATTATTAATAAAACAGTTAACATTTACGTTTTCTTAAAAAAGAAAAAATATTGTAATCACTTTAAAAAATTTTAATCCAAATTAAGGTAACTGACTGCAAAGAGCTAATTAACTAAAAAGGATGTCCAAAAAATAATTTTAACAAATAAGTTTAGGGACCCTCAAGCAAAAAAAAAATTTTGCGTGTGGATATTAATTTTTATATATTTGGATACCTTAAGATTTTCTAAGATCTTTGGTAAAAAAATTTTTTTATTAATTCCAGAATCTAAAAAATGATGAAGCATCTCCGGAAAGCGTTTTGCTCTAAAGACGTCGCATGCATGGCGGCGCTTTTCCTTTGAAGTTTTTCATTGCCATGAAAAACGTCTTTTTTTGTGAAAAAAAAATTATTTGAGGGTCCCTAAATAACTTTTTCCTATTTTTCAATCCCATTTAATAACAATCATATAATGTTCTTTGATTGTTGACTGACAATTGATAAACAAAAGAATTAATGCACACAAAAGTGAACAAAAAAATTTAATTAAAAAAGAAATGATGACGTCATCGACCGAGAGAAAATAATAACCATGAAAAATGTTTTTTCTACAACTTTCGATTTCACGATCCTCATTTTTTTCTTCCATTAAAAAAAAGTATAAGTCCATTGTAAGTTGTAGTGAAAATTATATTAAAAGCAAATAAAAAGCATTTTTGTCTAAATTTTTATATCTTTGATTTAAGTAAAAAGAAAACCTCTAATAAAAAATCGAAATAGTTTTCTAAATTTGTTAACGATCTTGCAAAACTGATGCAATAAAAAATTTTTTTAGCAACTGAGGGAATGAAACTTACATATCTATAAACATTATGAAACAAGTTTTGGCATATTCAGATATAAAAACTTTATTGTCTCTTATAACTTTAATGTTCAATTTTGATGATTATTTAAAGAGAAAAGAAAATATATTTGAAACAAAAAAACATAAAAAAACAACAGAATTACGAAAAAAAGAATTATTTATTCAATTTCAATTTTGCAATCACCTGTACATCCGAATCCAGAAGTTTCAGCAGTCATTTCAGCAATTAAATAATAATTATCATGAATAATAGAATTATGGAATACACCAATTTGACCCCTACGAAGATAAAGTAAATACCATTCAACATCATCTCTTTTCTTTAATGGGCAAGGAGTTGTAGGTCTTTTAAATTGAGTTTGCCAATATTGATATTGGTCATAAGAT
>JAQIXH010000400.1:0-13708 GCA_034700145.1 Panagrolaimus detritophagus
CATTTTTTCGAAGAAAATTAAAAGAAAATTCTGCTTGAGAATTTATCATTTTTGAACACATTTTTTATTCTTATATAACAGTGCTGTCGGTTAATCGATATTGGGGGAGGAGTTCCGTTATCAAATTGGAGAAAATAATCGATAAAAAAGGAAAAGCCTACGATTAAAGACGGAGTGCACCTTTAACAAATTTTTTTCTTTTGTCAATATTAAAAAACAAACAAAAAACCTTTTTTGTACTCTTAATCAATATCGATGAGCAATATACAAAAAAAATGTTTTTTGTTTGATTTTTAATATTGACAAATAAAAATTTTTCAAAATGATATTCCACTTGTTTAAGCTTTGTTTAATCTTGTAAAAACTGACAATTTTAATTAACAGTGTTTATTTTTAATGTATTTGGATAATTAAACCGACAACACTGGATTCGACTTGAAGTTAGTGATCAAAAACAAAATTAATTTTAAAATATTGATGAAAAATAATCCAATTGAAAATAAAAACCAACACAATACAGGTTTGTGTGTTCCAAAGATTCGACAAAAACTGAGAGTTAAAAAAATGCAAAAGCAAAAAAAGGTTATGAGAAAATGCCTTAAAAGAACTCTCAAAAATGACCGAATAGATTAATTAACTCTAAATTAATATCGAATAAAAATTTTTCAGCATCCACTTTTAAACTAATAGCACAGAATAAATTTTTTTTGGAGAAAAGAAATTGTTTTTGAATATTTTAATTTATTTTTTAATAAAATAATTACATTAATTTGCAAAATTAAATGTAATGTGTGAAAAACATAATTTAAATCCAACATAAATTTAACTCTGTTTTCAGAAGGCGTGTCAGCTTCTACTTATGAGAAAAAAAAACGATGATCAGATTCCAGTTTGTGAAGAATCAGATGAGAATGATGAATATACAAAAATCTTAAGAACAGTATAATCTAATTTAATGTTATACATTCCATTAATGTCAAAATAAACATTTTATGATAAAACAATCTCAAACTCCATCTTGTCCTGAATTTAATTAAACATTTATCTTACGAAATACTTTAGTATTCAGTTTTTGAAGATGAAATTATTGATACAATTTCTTTATAAGAGTTGTTCAGGCAGATTGCGTTTTTTGGAAAAACAAGATATAACAAAACATAATCGTGCAAAAAAAATTATTTAAGAAAAATTCTACGCAAATTATCAATTCTGAAAAAATATTACAGAAAAATTTACACAAGAAAAAAGTCCTCCCTAAAATGCGTGGACAATCCCTTAAAAATTATGTTAAAATTAAAGAACAAGATTACTACTGGGAGAAATAAATTATATAGCTTAAATAGATTCTTAAACCCACAACTATTTTATACAAAAATATCTTTTACTTAATTATAAAAAGTTTTAATTTGTCGTGTCATATTCACTCAAACGGGAATTATAGAACATAAGAAAAACGCCTATAAAACCTCTCAATGACATCTTTATCTTGATTTAAATATTAACAAAAAAAAACAGAGAAAACCATATTTACATTTTAATTAAAGCTTCCAATTTTCTTTCCAACTTGTGATGGAAGTTCTTCCAATTTTGATTGACATTGAAAAGTTTCATCATCTTTTGATAAAATTTTATAATTATTGTTGCAGCAACAAACAATTAATGGCTTTGAATTTGATTCTGGTGGATGAACTACGACACATCGATCTTTTGATTCCATTAATTTGCACACATATCCATAATCTGCTGTTGAAACAGTCTGTCTTTCAAATACAACTTTTTCTTCAATTTTGTTTACACATTCTGATGAATTCTTATAAACGAACATTTTGTATTTTCATAAATTATAAGAAACTTACTGTAGTCTTTTCATCAAACATTTTTTGTTTCTTTCCAACAGTTAATTCCCGTGTTTCAAAACATCCATCAGAAATGAAACACATTTTCTTTCCACATTGAAGGTTTCCTTCTTGACCAATAAGTCGCTTTTGTTCATTTTGAGATTTTAGCAGCTTTTGAAATATTTGAAGCATAATTTTAACGGTACAATTTGAAGATGATTGTGGATGCTGTGAAATTACCGTACAACATTTCACTGTTTCTGATTCACTATCATTTCTTGATTGAGGCGAAAATAAAGGTTTCTTGCAAACAGTTGGAATGGAAGAATTATCTTGGATCTAAAAAATTAATATCTTAAAATATGATTAACATCTAAAATATACAGCTTACAGCTTTGGCATGGATACTGTATATATCATTGATTTTTGATATTTCAATAAAACAAAGCACACCATTTTCATTTTTAACAGATTCCAATACATGTGTTCGAAATTTTTTATATTCAGAAGTGGTGACGTTGTAATTCACTGTTTGACAATAAAATTGATCATGCTAAAAAGATAATCTATAAAAATTTGTAGCACAAACAATTAAAACTTACAAATTTTGCAGTGTACATTTCTTTAGCCATATCTTGATTTTCAGCATCACATTCTTTTGTAGAACAATGGCATTTGTAAAAAGAATGTACAGTACCAGGTGTATCATAAAGTCGAGTTGAACAGTTTTTATCATCTTCAACTTGTAATGTACCAATTACATATGAACAATTTTCTTTTGATGCTGTTATACTAAAAAAATTTAATAAAAAATACAGTAAATTTCAGTACCGGTAATCAAAAATGACATAGTAATGTAAAAAACAAACCTGTTCATTTCTGGAAAAACATATTCATTAAGTGCAACCAAATTCTTTGTCATCAAATCCAAATAAAGTTCACAAGTTCCATTTAAAATTGCAATCCCTTTTGCAGCATATTTACACTACAAAATATAATGAAACACATTTTTGGAAAATTTTATTTTAAGGATGGACAATCCTGCTTCAACCAATATTATCTGGTGGCGATTGAAACCAAGATGCCTGGAATATGGCTTCTAAGGTTGTTCAAAAGCAGCCATCACTTACTACCACTTCCTCTCCAAAAAATATGGCTCTTATCCAAAATTTCAAAAAATTCAGACATTAACATTTATCATAAATAACTTACCTTAAATGGACTTCTCATCATATCACCTTTTTCTTTTTTCAATCTATGAACCATCATTTTATTACAAAAATCTGTTTCATTGCAGCATGCTTTATATGTTTCATAAAAATTTTCTCTATTTTTTGAACACCATTCTTTTGCTTGATAATGATCACATGTTGCATTGGAAGAAAAATTTGAAATAAGTTGAAAATTTCCAACGCTTATGCTAACATTTTCTTCAGATTCAGAAATAAAATAATATTCACATTGTTCTTTAATCCAGATATCTTTCATTACGCTAGCCTCTGCTTTGTTGATTAACATATCAAAAGCACATATTCTTTTATCTTTTGGAATTCGGCAATCATTTTGTTTTTCTCCATGACAAACACAAGTATAACTGTAAAATGTTGTTCCATTTTTATGAAAATAACAGTATTGAGAATCCTAGAAATCATAGTATCGGTATAGTAAAAATTCAAGGTTAAAAATTTACCAGTTTTCTTATAGGATGTCTAAGATTTTTTATATAAGTTGAGATAAAATTAGCCCATGGTTTATTGACTTCAAATTGAACAGCTGTATCACTTCTATTTAGAAAATCATGAGGTAAATATTCCAAATTTCCATAAAGTAACGGTCCAGAATATTTAAAAACATAATCATTTCCTTTTGAAGAATTATAGAGATATTGAATTGCACAGGATTGAATTCCATCAAAAGTACGCTGAAAATGAGAGATAAGTGATAATATTCCCAAGTTGTCAGAAAGTAACAAAGAGGCTACTTTCTTGATAACTACAATCTAGAAAAATAGCATATTACTTACAGTAGGTTTTCCATAAATATCCAAACATGTTGGCTTATCAGAGAAATTATTTGCAGACATAATATTTCGATGAAACATTGTTGCATATTTATATGCCATTAAATCATAGACATCTTTTGTGTTATTAATTCCAGAAATTTGAATTTGTTTGTAATATTCTTCATCAAATTGGCATGTTGCTGTCCTAAAAAGGATTGTAAAACTAAATTTAAGAAGAACACGATGTTTTTTGATTTTTTCGAAGAGCAGTGCTTCGACTTGGCTACTTTCATCCCCTCTTTCCCCCGCATGTTCTAAAATTACCACCTTCCCCAACCCCAAACCCCGTTAAATGGGAAACAGGGGTCGCACGGGGCGTGGGAGGTACAGCAAATAGATCTCATTTAAATTCTAAGCCCTTTGAGGACAAATTATTATAGTACAACTGTTAAGTATCTTATTATTCTAGTTTGGTCAATGGAATTCGATTAACCTTCGATCCCTCGAGCAACCATCTCACTGATAGTGGTCGCTGAGAAATCAAACACGGTCTCTTCCAGACTTTCATCAATAGTACGGCTGTGGAACTCAAACCTAGGACAATATTTTTTTTCATCCCACAGCACTAATCACTAAAACAATGACGGGTTAGAATACCAAACATGCATGTACTTATGTGTATGTTCAATATTCCCAGCGAACAGATAAATCAGTCTGTGAGGGACTTCGATGGAATACGGTAGCTGAAAAATTTAATTTTTTTTTCTTTTACTGTTTAAAACATTTTTTGCTTTAGTTTATCTTTTTTCCATTTTGTTTTGTATGTTTATCAATCTTTTTATATGTTCTTTGTTTTTACTTTATGCTTTTCTTCAGCTTTTTGAATGTTCTTTACTTTTTATCATATTTTTTTTGTATTTTTTCTAAGGAGATCTCTTAAAGACTCCGCCTTTGTAAAAATCTTTTTTGTATGTATTTAACCTATGTTAGTTTTGATCATAAACGTGACCCCTAAGAAAAATCTTAGTATTGGTATTTTTGCAAAGTCAGGAAGATTAGAAAATAAAGAAGCTTGAGCTTGAAAGAAAGCTAGAAAAGAAAAGATAGTTCAGGAAGCTTAAAAGGTGGAACCATACATTTCTCTTGATTTCTCTCAAGTTGCGGCCCTTAATGTTTTGTGCTTCAAGCTAGAGAAAAAACTTACTCGTTTGTTACAAAACATGTTCGTGGTATTGTACCTTTATAACTTCGAACACAAAGTGCAATACCATTTGATGCATTTCTACCATCAACTTTCAAAGATGCCGGAAAAAAGAAATATGCTTCTTTTGTATCTGAGCAATGACATGTCAAAAACAAATGTTCAAATGGTTGTATATTTTCTGTTTTTCTTCTTAAGAACTTATAGTGAGGTTGATTAAGAGTAGGATCAATATCCCCCAGTTGATTAACACTAGGATCTTTGACTTCAATAACAAATTGCCAGAATTCTGTTAATGAAAAAACTGAAACGGAAGAATATATTCGAAAATGGTATATAAAATTAAACAAAAACTTACATGTAACTCCTTGAATAGTCCAGCGTTCAAAAGGGTTGCATTTTTCAAGCATTGTAAAATTATATCTCTTACTTTCAGCATCAGCAAATACAAAACCATCTTTCAACAAAAATAAAATAACAAAACATAATTGAAATAAAATTTTCAGCGTTAAAAACATCTTTGAAACGAATATACAGCAGCAAACTTGCAAGCACAAAAAACAAAATGAATTATCAATGAGTGAATACAAAAAAATGATTAAGTTTTATGCAAATTTCAAAAAGCTGATACCACAATTGCAGTTTGATTTTTACAGTTTTGTGTTTGCGTTTATGGGACATTACGCCAAAAAATAAATTCAACAAATTTATGTTACTGTAATTCCTGCCTTTATGATTGAAGCTTTGATTCTCTTTTTTTTACATTGCAGTTTTACGACTTTTAATGATGTCTGATGTGGTAGCAAGTTACGGTAAACTATTAACTTAATTCTTCAGATATAATGACAATAATATTTTTAACGACAATGTCAGAGAAAACAAATTTGTTGAAAATGTTTTTTAATTTATTATCAAAAATATATTTTCAGCGACAAATTTTTGAATTTACAGGATATTTTACTCTAACAAATTTGCGGGTCCGGTTTTATTATCGCAAACAAGTAATTTAGTTCTTAAATATTTTTTCTTCGCTTTTTTGAAAAATGTAAATTTTTCTAATAACAAAAAATGTCCAGGACAGCCCCTAATCTTAACCCTACAAACGTTAGAAAAATGAATGTTTTTTGCTTTTTTGTAAATTTATTTGAATCATTTTGTATTTATTTTAAAAAAATAACTTCACATAAAAATTTTGAAAAAAATAATAAAAAAAATGAAATAAAAATGCTTTCAAATTTTTAATTATAAAAAAAAGAACAAAAACGGAGTTTTAAAATAATACAATCAAAAATTGCCAGCAAAAACTTGTTCATCATATTCTTGTAATCCGCTATTGTCATTGTTATTTTGTTGAGAATTTTGAGCTGAAGTTTTCTGTTGTTGATTTCGATTTAATTGATTGATATTATTTTGTTGAAAATTTGATTGTTGACTATTATTTTCACCTGAATCAGATTGTTGTTGTTGTTGTTGATATTCATTTGAGTTAAAATACGGTGATTGTTGTTCTTGACTATTTTGACCATAATTATTCATTCCATATTGATAATTTTGTCCTAATGGCTGTTGTTGTTGCTGATTTCCATATATTCCATATTGCAATTGTTGTTGTTGTTCTTGATTATTGCTATTTTGATAACCATAATCGTATTGGGCATTAACGGCAAAAATAATACAGAAAATAACAAACAAATATAACTTTAAAAATGTCATACTTTTTACTTAAAGTAAAACTTTTATAACTTTTTACATTACTATTTATAATATTTTTTATTTTTGTTGTTGAACTCAAAATGCTTTCTTGATTCCTTTTAAATCAACAACAAAAAAATATACTTGGATAAAATTTCTATTTTGTTATTTACTTTTGAATAACAAAAGAAACAAATATTTTAGGGACAAAAAATGTTTTCTAAAGAGTTTTGTGCAAATATGTCCTTAAAGTCTTGGGGAGCGTTTTTACGACGTCATGTGTTTAAAAAAGTTTAGATAAATATGTTTTTTTTGTTAATAAATATTTACATTAAGAAAATAATATTGTTATAATAAATATTTAATATCGGAATTTTTTAATTAGACAAATATTTATTACAAAGTAATAGTTCATAAATGATTTTGTCCTTTTTATTTACATTTTATATTATTAGCGATTGTGGGATTTTGAATTGCGTAAAAATTTAAATTTTTACAAAAGAAGCAAATATTTCAAAACTGATTTTACGCATAAATATTTTCAACGCATTCAAGCATAAATAAAATATTCAAAGAAAGTAAAAAAATGAATATTTAATTTATGCTTTATCAATTGTGCATTTTTTGGTGAAATGCATTTGTTCGTTAAAAGCAAAAATTGCAATATTCTTTTACGAAAAAAATTGTGTACAATGAATCATTTTGAAAAAAATGTGTTTCGAAATAAAAAAGTCTTTGTTTTCGGTCGTAAATACATAAAATGCAATAAATTTCAACACAACACACAGTGTTAAAAACAGGCTGAAATAGCATAAAATCAACTTTCCTTTCATTTTCAAAGTCTGTCATTGCAAAGTTTTTTTTAACATTTTAATATAGCAATCGAAGAACACGCCAAATATTTTTTTGCGACGGTGTTTTAAAAACACGAATACAATGACGAAGAATGCAAAAGTATGTTTTGCTCATTCACTTTTGAAAGAGATGAATTTTAATATTTGTTGTTTGTCGTCAATAATTTCTTTTACTGAATAAAAAACTAAGAGATGACCCTCACCTAAAAATAAAAGCAGATATTATTCTTTTTAATTTGCAATATATTTTTTACCTTTCAAAAAAAACACTCATCTGCATTTTTATTTTTTTAGGTGGAATTAAAAATTACCTTTCTTTCACTTTATTCTTGTCCTAAAGTAATTCATTTTTTGAATTTTCTATGTATGTTTTTAAAATGTATTTCCATTTTTTGGTTATTTAGCATTTTCAACAAGCATTTATTTCAGAAATAAAAATAAGTTTTTTTGATATGTATTTTCCTGCAATCATTATAAATTTATATTTTAGATTACTTAACTGAAATAAAAAAAATTAAATAAAGCAATGTTGAATTTGAAAATCTTAATTTAAAAAAAAGAATTAAAACAAACTAATATGATTTGATTTCTTTATATCATGTTCTTCTAAAAAGTTTTAAACATTTATATGGAACAAATTGGTATAAATTTTAATGATGATGTATTAAATATTTAAAAATATCATGTAAAGCAATTTGGTGAAAAAATCTAAGTGAAAAGCAAAATTTAGACTTTATTTTAGTCTAAACGAACAAATACAATTAATTTTTTACAACTAAATAATGTTCTTATTTATTATAAATTTTGTTTTTAATATTTTCGGCATTGTTATCATAATCATAATGAAATTTTCTTCAAGTTTTTTTGTGGATAACAAATATTTATAAAATATCCAAAAATAGAAGTAAAAACTGAAAATGTAAATGTTTTAAAAATGCTGTTTTTGCTATTTGTACAAATTTATGAAAGATGACAAAAAAAATAAAACATCTGTCGAGCATCGAATTTTTTATAAAAAAAACATTTTCCCACGGTAAAAAAATTTTTTTTTGGGAAACAACATTTCGAAATAAAACTGCCATTTTAACAATTTTTGTTTCGAGCAAAAATGTGAAATGCAGAGATCGTCAGCAAAAAATGGAAAAGGCTAAAGCTTATTTTCCTTTGCGTATTGTTTACAAAGCTTGGTTTAAAATTATCGTGTAAAAATCGAACGCAAAAATTTTTTGTAACAAGAAAAACACGCAACGAATTCTTTAACAGTCTTTTTTCTTTTGAATTTTTTGTTTGTTACTCTTTTTATTTAATTTTTTTTTTGAAAATGTACAAACAAAATTTATATGCAAAATGGAAGCTTTTTTGCAAAAAATATCTTCAAATACATGAACGTAATAAAGAAAATACTTTATATAAGATTTGTAAAAGCAACTGATTGTACAAAATAAATATTGATTTTTTTTCTTTAACGCAATTTCAACAATTTTTAAAAAATGGTTTTATAAAAATATAAACATTTTATGCTTTTGGTATGTGAAACAAAAAACTCTCGTCTGTCAAATCAACTTGTGTTAAAATTTTTGGATTACACTTTTTTGATTTTTTTCTGTTAATCAAACTTTGTTTTAAAAATCAAAACAGACTATTTTTTCAAGCCTGTTTTTTTCTCACATGTGTGACACGTGTTTTTGCAAACAAAAGAATATTCGATTGATAAAAGAAGCAAAACATAATCCTTTTTTGGCAATAATCTCTCCCATATGATTTTTGATAAAAGAATTATTATACCAATATATTTACTTTGGTTTTTTTGTTCTCCATGAAAAAAAGACACAATCGATCAATAAATGTTACATCCAAGGCAAAAACTTTTTCATAGAAAGAATTTTTTCCATAAACTTTTTTAAATTTTTATTGTCAAAATGGCCATTTTTTGATCATTTTTTGCAGCACACATAAAAAAAGGTTATATCCTTTAACTATTTTTTAAAACTATATATGTCATTTTTGAATAAAAAATTAAAACATCAAAAATCTTTAGACATTAGAAAAGCGAAAAAAAACACAAATAAACATCGCAAAACACTTTTTCAACGATTATCGAAAGAAAACATTTTTTAGACAGTTTGCAATTGCACATCTGCTTTTTCTTGTTCCAACATTAAAAGTTTTTTTTTTCAATATTTTAAATTATATTTAAAAGCTTTTGATTAAAATTGATTTATTTTATTTTTACAAAAGTTCTTATTTCATTTTTTTGGGTTCGAAAAAGTTCAAATATGAAATGCAGCATTAATAATATTTTTTTTGGTCATTTAAGAACAAATATTCTGTAAATTTAATTTATTGATTTTTATTACACTGAACAAAAATGCTGAAAAAAGAAATTGTACGCGGACAAAAGGCCCAAAATGCCCTCAGAGAAAAAATTACAATTTACACAAGAGAAAAATTGGAACGGATTCAATGACAATCTTTTTTATATTGAAGGGATTACAATTTATGCATTGAATTTAAATATGAAATTCTTAATAATACGAATAATCACCACCAGCAAAAACTTGTTCATCATATTCTTGTAAGCCATTATCATTATTATTATTTGAATTTGATTGGCAAAAACATGTGACAAAAAAATTCTCTTCTTGACATTGGATGCAACTTACTGGAATTTTTAAGATTACACTTTTTGATTTTTTTCTTTCAGTCAAAACTTTTTTTCAAAAGTCAAAACAGACAATTTTTTGAAGTCTGTTTTTTTTCTCACATGTGTGACACGTGTTTTTGCAAACAAAGGAATATTAGAGTGATAAAAGGAGCAAAATATAATCCGTCGGCTAAAATCTTCCTCACTTGTTTTTTTGGTTTTAGAAGAGTTTTATCAATATATTTACTTAAATTTTTAATGGCGATAAAACTGAATTTTGATTTGCACAAAAAAAATTGAACAATGTTTGTTTTAAAATAAATTATTTTTTCAAACCTATATATTTCATTTTTGAATAAAAAATTTAAACATCAAAAATATTAGAAATTACAAAATAGAAAAGAAACGCATTTACTTTGCAAAACACTGTTTTCAACGATTATCGAAAAACATTTCTTTAGAGTCAAATGTTTTGACTATTGCAATTGCACATCTGCTTTTTCTTGTCTCACCATTTAAAGTTTTTGTTTAAACGTCTTTTTAAATATTTAAAATTATATTAAATTTGAAGTATTTGGTATGAACAGATATTTTTTTTAAATTTACTAAAATTTTTATTTTATGTGTTTTTTGGTTTTGGAACATGATGAACAAAAAAAACCATTAATAATGTTTTTTTTTCTTTTTTGTCTTTTAGATACACATATTTTGTAAATCTAATTTATTGATTTTCATAGCATTGAAAAAAAAGTTGAAAAAAGAAATTACAATTTATGCATAAAAATTTATATATGAAATTCTTAATAATACGAATAATCACCACCTGCAAAAACTTGTTCATCATATTCTTGTAAGCCATTATCATTATTATTTGAATTTGATTGGGAATTTGTTTGAGAGTTTTGAATATTCTGTGAATATTGTGGAAATTGTTGTTGTTGTTGTATTTGAGGTGGATTATACTGATTACTTTGTTGTCCGATGGGTGTTTGTTGCTGCTGATATTCATTTGAGCCATAATATAATTGTTGCTGTTGTTGATTGTTTTGGCCATAACTGTTTTGATTCATTCCGTATAAATAATTTTGTCCTAATGGCTGTTGTTGCTGCTGATTTCCATATATTCCATCTTGTAATTGTTGTTGATTATTGCTTTGAGTTTCATAATCATATTGGGCATTAACATAAATTACAAAAAGTACTAACAAATCTAATTTTAAAAACATCATATTTTTTGTGACACAACTTTTCTAAAAAAATTTTTACATAACTATTTATAATAAATTTTTTTTGTTGCTGAACTTTAAAAAACTTTTGCTACATTTTAGATCAGCAGCAAAAATCACTGTTTAACATTTAAAAAATTGTTGTTGCTTGTTTACTTTTCGAGTAACAAAATAAACAATCGGAAATTTTTCAGGTAAGAAAGTTGTAAAAACTATAAAATATTACCTCATAGTCTTTAAGATCATTTTTATGTTGTCCAATTTTTTGGTTTATTTTTTAAAAAAAATTTTCCTTAATTTTCTTTTTGCGAAATTTAATGAGTGAAATGCAAAAGTAAAGTAAAATGATTATTTTTTAAAATGGAAAAACTATGGAAAATTTCTTTTATCAAAAAAATGAATAAAAAAAAGAAGCAAAAATCTCGATCCGAGTGAATGAGCTTCTGAAGTGCAACTTTTTAATTAATGATTTCATTCATTCAAATATCCAAGTAATTTTCAAAGTAATTTTTGTTAATTTGCAGTAACTATTTTATAACTGTTTTTTCCTATATTTTTTAACGATGCATTAATGAAATATTCAAATATAATTGTTTTAATTTTAATAAATGTATCACTTTTTTATGGCAAAAAGAATTTGATTTTTAAATAAAAAAATCGTTGATTTCATTTACGAAAAAAATAGTTTTTTGTAATTTTGGAGAAAAACATTTTTACAAAACATATTTCGAAATATATGTGCTTCGAGCTGCGTTTATGAATGTCTTTGCTCATAAATCAAAAACAATAAATATTGGCGAAAAACACATTTTAAAAAAAGGCAAAAATATTTCTTTCATTTTCCATTTTTTGGCACTTATTGCTGTAAAAAATTACTGAGAGGGTACTTTTTTTCTTTGGTCTTCGTCAAAATACGAATCAGTATTTATTGAAGCACATTTAAATTGTCTTTGAATTTTTTATTCTTTTTAATGTTGCAATTTTGAAAATTTACTACACAAAATGCATTTTGAAAAACAAAGTTATTGATGTATACATTCTATTTGACATTATTAAAAATATCAAAAAAACCAAATTTTTTACACTAATTTTTAAAAAAAATTTAAGTTTTCAACTTTTGCGTTTAGCGATGTGCGAGCTTTTTTTCCCGTTATTCAATTCCGTTGGTATTAAAAGATAGAGCTAATCACAACTATGGAAAAATAAAAAATAAAATAGCGTTTGATGTTTCCTATTTTCTTCCATCACGTTCTTTCAACTTTTTTTTCTTCATTTTTAGAAAACGTTATTATTTGTGAAAAACCTTTTTTTTCCACATTAACATTTGGCAACTGTCGTGTCTATTACACACTTCGTTTGCATGCAACTTTTTGGAATGTTTGAGATTACACTTTTTTTTCTGTCAATCAAAACTTTGTTTCAAAAATCAAAACAGACAATTTCTTCTTTTTTTCAAGGCTGTAAAAGTTTAATTTTCACATGTGTGACACGTGTATTTGCGCAAAAAAAAGTATTTGATTGATAATTAAAGCAAAATATAATCCTTTGGGTAAAAAAATCTCTATCTTTCTCACATGATCTTTGAAATAAGACAAAAATTTTTTTTTGATTTTTTTTCTTTCCTGCAAAAAAAAGTAAAGCAAAAAAATTATTTCATATATTTTTTCTGTTGTCTATCTTTTTTTGCAGCAGCAATCGAAAAAGATAAACAGCAATTTCATTTTTATGTTATTTTCGTTTAAAAAGCGTTCTTAAAAATAGATGGATGTTTTTTTTACAGCAAAAAATAGCAGCAGTCGTCCGTTTGTTTTTGTCTTTCTTTTTTTTGCAGGAAAACAGAAAAAAAGGAAGGGACAAAGTGCAAAAAAATAAGAGAGAAGGCAAAAAAAATTGTTATTGACCCGTTTCTTTCTCTTTTTTTCCAACTCCACTCCCCTCCTCTCACGTGTGCCTTTTTAAACAAAAATTTTTTTCTGTTTTTCTTTCAGTTTTCATTCGTTTTTCTTTCAGCACCTTCAAATCACTTGCTTTTTTCCTATTTTTGTTTAAAAAAAGGTATATAAAAATTGCTATATTTCAACTTTTTTGGCAGTTATATTTATATTTAAAAAAAGATGTTCACTCGGGTTGTTAAAAATGCTTCTGTTGCAACAATTAAAACAGGTTTGTATTAGTTTTTTTATTAATTATTCTGTTTTTTTAACATTGCTTAATTTTAGTTCAACAACGAAATCACATGTTAAATGCATCC
>JAQIXH010000401.1:0-13706 GCA_034700145.1 Panagrolaimus detritophagus
CTTTCAAATAGAAAATGCACACTAAAATTTTCTTGTTTATGGCCTTACTATTTGTTCTTTTTTACAAATGTCATTTTCTTTCACTGTGAATCGTCTATCTAAAAAATAAGGAGTGTGGGAAAAGAAATTGCATTAACGAAAGGTTTTTCAATCCGGTTTTATCAACAGCTGTTTTCATATTAAATATTTTAGACGTTTTTTACAAACCGTTTTGTTTTTATTATTCATAAAATTAACGAAAAAAAAATACGGAACTAACCATAGACGATAAAAAATGAATTTTTAACATTATTTACAATTTTAGAAATTTTAAAATGAAAACAAAATTCTTTAAACCGTCAACGATGAAAAATGGAAAATCAAACCAAAACCAGAAATTACACCTCTGTTTTTGGTATGAAAAACCATAAAAGAAAGAAAACATTTATCTTTCATAATTTATGCGAAGAAGTTTTATAATTTTTAAACCACATTAAAAAGCTTTGCTACATGTCCAGACGAAATATGCTAATGGTAAAGTCTTCTAATAAGAAATATATTTCCACAAAAGTGTGAAAACTTTTTATTTGAAAAAATGTAACAAGTTTTAACAATATTCTTTTAAAATGTTCTAATTAAATGTGGGACTCTAGAAAATTGGAGAAGCCCAAAATATTATGTCTTAATTATTTAAATTTAATTTTTTCACAAAGACAATAATTGTTTGCATAAATGCAAAAAATACAGATTCACACGGAATAATTTTAAAGTTTTTCTTTTTTTAGAATATAAAAGCAGCAGCAACAATAAGAAATGCTTTAATATCTACAAATTCCGTGCAAAAAATGAAATTTTTCTTTTTTGCTTCAATCGTTTGGTTATTTTGGATCCAAATCAAAGGTAAGTTTTCACTATTAAAACAGAGAGTCCCTTGGCAAGCCATGATTCTTGTTATATAAGTTGAAACGTTTTTATTTCTACTATAATATTAAACTTTTGAAAAAGTAATAAAAAAACAACATTGTAGGTGCCGTATTTGATCCATATAGCCGTCGATACAATATTCATAGTTCAACCTTTGAAACATTGTTTCCAACAACAGCAAAAACTGCCATCCAAAATCTTATCAATTCTGCTCCAACAATTGATAATGTCCGTTGTAAAAATGCCCATCAGTTTGCAACAACTTCAACCTTGAACCAATTTATTAATTTTCAATATGAACTTGTTGAACTTTGTCCAAAAGTCTATGATACAATAAAATATTTAAATATTACAACATGGGGACCTGTTGAAGAATTTATACAAATTTGGTCAATGAAATTTGTTGATTCATTATGGAAAAAGATTCAAACAAAAAATTCAGCAATTTGTCGATGTGTGTTATATGAAGATTTTATTAAAGCTGCTCAAACAAGCTCTGATACAAATCTGTTACAATATCTTCAAAATAATTATGATCCAAATCTTTGTGCTATTAATACTGAAACAATGTATAAATGGCATATTTTTCTTCAAAAACCACAAATAAAAAATAGAATTACAAAATTCTAGATTGTTGGAGATTTTTCAATTCAACTTGTTCAGCATCTTGCAAAAGCATATCTCTCTGAAGCCCGATATGATTCATATTTTGAACTTCCGACCCCAACATCTGAATATCCACTTTTAGTTAATTTTGATGCAATTTTAACATTTACAAATTATACTCTCACTCAAAAAAGTTTTACCAAACAACTTCGAAATTACTACAAACAACAATTTCCACTCCTAAATCTTGATGGAAGGCAACAACTATTGTCAAAAAAGTTTTCCGAATCCATTGATTTGTCATATTCACATTTTGCTTCCTTGAACGGAATTCCATTGGAACCATCAGATGGAATAACACATTTTGATTTGATCATATATTTATCAAGAAGAGAATTTTTGCTTTCTACTCAACAACCATATATTACCAGTGAAACTCCATGTGTGATAACAACTTCAGCAACCACCGTCAAAACAACTCCAACTACAACAACAATTAAGAAACCGACAACAACGACCACAACTACAGCGAAATCCTCAACTACGATAACAACCACCACTACTCCGAAACCTTCAACAACATCAACAACTACAACTACAATCGTTCCAAGTACAACAACTACTTCTACCACAACATCCACAACAAGTGTTCCCAGTACAACGACTTCTACAACAAAAATTCCCAGTACAACAACAACAACTACAGAGCCGACACTGTGTTCAAGTAAATTTTTTTTATATAAAAAATGAATGGATTTATAAAAACTAGGTAAAAATTTTCAGCTCCTTGCTGCGCTTGTCCCGTTCCTTTGCAAATTAGGGATGACTTCGCCTGTGGAGTTACCATTAAACCGTGTAATGGAAGCAATATTATCAATGTTTACTGTGGTGCAGCTTGTGCTTTTTCCACTCAAAATGGGCCAACAGATCCTTTCATTTTCAGAGGAAGTTTTCCAGTTGATGTCGTTTGTGATGCTTCGGGCAATTATTACATCGGAACAATGAGCGATCAAGTAAAATCTATAAAGTGCGATTAAAGTATTACACCTACTCAACAAAAATTGAATATTTTAAAGTATAAAATCAAAAACAATTAAATGCTGTCTTTTTAATTTAAATTTTTGAAAATTCTTACAGCAGAAGGTATATTTTACATTTATATAAATGTGCTTTCAAAAATTAACTTTAAAATTTGTTAACAAAATAAACATAAGCTTTTTTAAAAGCGTACAGTCGAAATATAAGATTCTTTTGTTTTTTGTCCGTTTTTATTTATAATTATCGCAATGTTTTTTGAAATCCTCTTTTTTGTTTTTAAACTAATACTGTCCAGCGTTTAATTTATAAAAGCTTAAAGACGTCAAAAAACCAAACCACAAAAAAAGATAAAGTCTATTTTCCCATGTGACACTTTTATTGAAAGCTTATAATAAAGTGTTTTTGCATTAAATTGTAAGAATTGTTATTTGTTAAAACTTTCTAGTTATTAACTGATAATTGCCTTAAAAATATGGAACATAAAATCATGGAAGCACTTTTATATTTCTACTTAATGAAAGATATAAAAAGATTATAAAACATATTTTTGCAAAGAATATTTGGCTACGAAAAGTCTGACTAAAAATTGTTCTGTTTCTCGGTCTCTTTGTAATTTGAAAAAAAAAGAAAAAAAATATAACTCAATGAACTATTTTGTTATTTTTCAACTTTAAACACCGCTGTCACCAATTTTGCCCCGATTCTTCTTTAAACAAATAATGGTGAAAAAGATAAATTTGAAGATTTGAATAGTTTTGAACGTTTGAACTGATCTTGATGTGGATATGGGAATTGTAAATTCAATTTCTTGACTTTATTCGTCAACTTTTCCCAGAAGTCAAGATATTCATAAACAGTGCATGCACTTGAAATCCCCACTTCTACCATATAACAGGGCCGCAAATAGGTCCAAAGTGAGGGAGGGGAACTTCCTCATAAAAAATCTAAAAAATCTCATTTTACCTAGTATGAATTTATTTTTCCCTATAAATTTGAAATTTGAGGGGGTGGAACATTCCCCAACTTCCTTAAGGCAGTTGCGGCCCTGCCATATAATATGCATTGAACACAGTTCTGCGAAAACAACAAGTAAAAAATTAACTACAAAATCCTAATAAATATATTACGCTACTGATAATATTAAAAAAAACAAACAAAATATTCAAAACATTTGTGTAAAACTACTGGAGTTTTTTTCTGGAATAAAAATTACCAAATAGAACTATGAAGTAAAAAATAATACAAAAAATTCTCCTAAAATGGCTTCTCTCAAACGAAGTCACCCTCCAATTTGGTTCGTTGCAATTTTTCTGCCATATTTGTTAAAAAAAACATAGGAGCAAAAAACTCATTACGTTGCTGACTGAGGGTATTCTTATACTTTTGTGCAGGTGAATAACCGACATACACTTGAGGTTTTTTTTCCTTTTTTCCAAGGAAAATGCAGCTCCTTTTTGCAGTGAATTATTAGTCAGAGAAAAACAAACATATATGTTTTTGCTGAATTTATTTCCATAAATATCGCATTTTTTACCTTTACTAAATCACCAAAAATGTTAAACCCTCGTCAGATATGTGAATAAGCTGAAAGGAGCATGTTCATGCTTAGCATGCTTTTCCATCCACTGATTTTCAAATATATCCTCATTTGGTTGAGTCAGCATTTCTTGCTATTTGCTGCTTTTTACCATTTCCTCAAAGCTTGGCGATTATCCATTTTGATTCAAAAAGTTAAATTTAGAACGACTATTTTTAACAAGAAATTTCTTTTGCAGTAAAAAATTAATTATTAATAACAATGCATGTTATAACATATTTGCCTTAGCCCAGGGGTAAAACACTTATGAAAAAAATTTACGGAATGAATTTTAAAGAAAACCATTTTTGTGGGATAATATAATTTTGGTAAGCGCAAAAATACAAATCAATGAGTATTTTTGCAAGAGGTCATCGCTTTAAGTCAACCATATATCATTTCTACAAGAAAATTTTGTTCATTTGTTTCACCAGTAAATGAAAAACCAATAACAAAATAAAAACTTCCGGATTATGAGCACACCGTGGAAAAAAAGGAGCTTTGGATGGAAAATAAAATCGATTTTTTTTTCTCTCGATTCCTTCTTTTGTCATATAGATGAAATATGTCTCCTTCGAAATGTAAAAACCAAACAAGAGATTCATCAGTACCTATTGCATTATGAATTTCATTCATTCTTTTGTTCAAATTATATAATTTTTTATCTGTTAATTTTTTTAAAATAATTCTAAACAAATATTGTTAATAAGTTTATTTCGTCAAAAATTTGTCTGTCGTATTATTTAATTTATGTTTTTTACATTTTATTTTATTATAATTGAAGGACTTTTATTTTTACAGTACTTTTTACCTATGCCTGTGGAAGCTCGCTACAGACCACTTTTGGATTCCGCTACTCTTTCAATTCAACATTGTTAGACCTTCGTCAGATATAACACACGTTTATTAGCAATAACAATAAATCAAAGCGCGACACAATGTAAAATAACAATAAAAGGCTAGCAAAGTCAAAGGCAAGTCAAAGGCCGAGTAAACAGCTGAGCTCAGGAGAGCTGGGATCCGAATTCTGATAAAATGGATTTCCTTTATATAGTTGTGGGATTTGGTTGTTTTGATAAGTGTTTCGAAATATCTCTATTTCTCTGTTTCTCTGGATTTGCTTTATCGCTGATAAGGATTTCGAAATATGTTTTTGAATATGATATCATTTTATCTCGCATATGATTCATCAAAGGAATGTGAAGAATGTGGATTTCATAATCCAACGAAATAATAAACATATTCGTCATTCTTATGCTTTGAATGTGTTGAAATATTTATCTGTGGGAAAAGTGCTTTGCACTTTTATCACTTCAATGCTTTTCAGCTTGCATTGATTGTTGCATCTTGCTTGCTATTTTATCTTTTCTTTCTTTGCTTCCACTTTTGTGAGCTGTTTGATTTAATGCATTATTGATCAAATCTTTTATTCATCTTACAAGTGTTTAAAATCACTTTTATAACTTAGATTTTCAAGATCTTAACAACATCAAGCAAAGTTTTCAACAAAACAACTCAAAGATTCATACAGAAAAACCGATATTTTTCTTCGAAGCAGCATTAAAGAAACTGAAGGAACTTTGAAGATCAAACACAGTGTGTCGTTATTCTTTGAACCAAAAAATAAAATGTTAACCGCTGTGTTTCATGTGGAAGACAAAGAAAATTGTATTGGTGAAAAATATAGTTTTTCAGTGAAATCCGCAGGTTTTGTTTCACCATTTATTACAAATATTCGTAAGTGAATTACTACTTTTTGAAATTCACAAATTTTTGTTCAAAATTCTAGATCATGGACACTTTAAACATGTTGAAATTTGTTCAAAAGCTGATTTATTTAATCCAGAAAAAAAGTATATTGTTGATGATGAATTTATCTTGGAAATGAATGGAATACTTTTTGTTGAAACACAAATTCCTGAATTTATTGAATATCCACAGTCTTTAACACATATTTTATGGAGCCGTGATGATAAAGATTTTATTCTTTCTGTTGGAAAAGAAAATCAGGTCAAAACTGAAATAAAGGTATGTGTGAATTAAGGGTTTTACAAAATCAGAATATCGATTTCGAAAAATCCAAAATATCATAATCGAAATTTCGGTTTTTGATATTGGTCAATAATGGATAAAAATTGAAAAAAGATAACACGAAATTCAAAAACAAAAAGTTTCGAAATTGTATATGCCACTTCCATATCGACAAATTTTGGATTCTATCACTTTTTCAATTCAATTTTGGTTTTTCGATTGCGAATTGAGACTTTGATTTTTTTATTTTTTTTCACTTTCATTTTTTTAAAGGTTCACAAATGTATTCTTGGTTCTCGATCAACAGTTTTTGATGCAATGATGAAAACGAATATGAAAGAAAAGGCTGAAAATAAAGTCGAAATTATTGAATTTGAACCTAAAATTGTTGAAGCTGCAATTGCATTTTGTTATGACCAAAATATTTCAGAATTTCTTAAATGTGAAACAAATTTATGTGACTTATTTCAATTTGCTAATAAATATGATATGCAAGTTCTTATGGTAATTAATTTTTTTTATTATGATTCATATTTTTTATCAAAACAAAATTTTCAGAGCTTCCTTGAACCCTATTTTACTGATAATGTTTCACCAAACAATATTTGTCTTTTTACAGCTACCGTTTCTATAACAAGCTCTCAAAAATTACAAGAATTTTGTCGTCGAATTTTAACAATTTTTGTGAAACAAGGAATTCTAATTGCAAATATTCAAATTTTGGAAAATGATTTTGTAACAGAATTATCTGAAAAATTTGTAAAATAATATTCTTTTGTTCTTCTTTTGAAAGAAATATATTTGATTTTTAAATAATAAATATTTTTGACAGCTCTAGTTTACTTATTCAAATATTCCGTTATTGTTTTTTATTCATTAAAAAAATTTGATTTTCTACAATTAGGTTTTCTTTCAGAATGTGCAAAAATTTTGTTGTTATTAATTTAGCATTTAAACTATTATTTGAACGTTTTGTATTCTCTCAAAAATTTTAATTACTATTAATGAAAAATTTCGGTGATAACAGATGAAACTGTAATTTGGATGGGGAAAATTGTTTAATAACTTATTTATTTTTGATTTATAAAAAATAATATAAGGTAATTTAAATAAAATATTCAAAAAGAAATATAAAAAAATATAAATAAAAATCTAGTGCAATCGTCGGAATCAGACTGCTTATTTATTTTTGTTTTTTTAAAATAGAAAATAAAGACAGACAAACATTTTTTTAAGCTTCACCTTTTTATTCATTTTTTCTTGAATGCTTGTTTTCAACAACTGACGGTTCCTTTGTAAGTGAAGGCGTCCTTTTTTAATAATATTTTTTTCAATTGCGATTTTTTGCACAGTGGATGGCATTTCTTAAAAGAAACAAAGCAGCAAAAAATAAAAAAATCAATAATGCAGTCTCCGAGAGATGTCTCAGTTCTGATACATTCTCAAACTTTTGCCTTTTCTCTTTGCGAATTATAGCTGTAAAAAAGAAATGCTAATGCGATTGATTTCTATTGGTTTTTCAATAAAACAAAAGCAAAAAATCTTGTTTGCAGTTTAAATAATTGTGAAAAAGTATGAAAACTAAGGATGGACGCTTCCTTTCATTTTTAGTATCCTTAAAGGGGGATCGTACTTTGACGCATAGAAACTCTTACCACGCGTGGAAAAAGCCGGATCAGCTCTTCCGACTTTTTCCACGCGTGGTGAGAGAATTTCATTTTTTGTCCGAGAAAAACAACTTTCGAAAAAAAACGAAAAAAAATCAAATGAGTCAAAGGACGATCCTCCTTTAAGAAAAGCAAAAGTATACTTTCAAATTTTTAAAAAATTTAATCGAAAGAATTTTTTAACAAATTTTGTAACATTCGTAAAAGAAAAAATGGTATAAAAAATAATACACACGTAATTTAAAAATTTGTCAATTGAGATACATCCTTGTGTGTTTTTTTGGCCTCTCTATCTCTGTCTTTTAAAGCACTGGTTGAATAGAAAAATTATGTGTGCGTTGTTCATTGTTACACACTCACACATAATCAAACAAAAAAAGAATCAACCTTAAAAAATGCGACTGCTGTGCAATGGTTGTCAGCCAAAAATAAAAAAATTTATCTACCGCACTTTATTTTCCTTTAACCGCAAAATACAAAAAAGGTGAGGGTCAAAAGAAAAGTTTTTGCAATTCTTTAGTCGTTGTTTTGACCCTTAAAATAAAGTCTTGCGTTTTTGTTCGATTTATGGTTCTGGCTTTATTATTTTGTTGCTTTTTTCTGAATATTTAAAAAAACCTTTAAACACTATAGACTTTTTAAATTTAAGATAGTATTCGGCATTTGTCAATTAAATTTGTTCGCAATTAGTATAAAGAGCTGCTTATGAAAAAAATTAATAATAAAAAAATTTGAAAAAATCAACCGAGTTTAAAAAAGAGGAAATATATTTTAGTGACACTGAAAAAAAATAGTTAAATACATAAACGTTTTTTTGATTTTGGTGAAATTTAAGAACGTTAAAATTACATTAAATGTAAAATGGTTGTTAAACAGAAACACTGTTGATTTTCAAGCTATTATGGAAAAAAATATGATTTGAAGTTGAACAAGTTAAATAAGAAAGTGCCAAATATAGATTACCAAAAATGTATTTTATTTTTTCTTATATGATTGCAATAAAACATGGATATTATCTTTATGAAAATGATTACTTATTAGCAGAAACATTTGCTAAAGAATGTTAAGAAAAAACCATTATAGTTCTATTCTAGATTTTTTCTTGAAATCAATATTGATCTGTGAAAAAGCCTTTGCCGTTTGTTCTCATGGAATAAATGCATTGACTTTCTTTAAAAAAATTGTAGCTATGCAAAATGAAAATTCGGTGATTTTCAATTTATTTTTTTAAAGACGAGTAAAAAATCAACCTGGATGTATGCATTTCAGTACATACATGCCCATCCATATTTTCCTTAGGAAAATTATGACCTAATATTTATATGCGCACAGTCAAACGAGAAACAGGGAGAAAAAAAAACTCATTGAGTCTCTATTTCTGCCATTTTTTTAAAACTCATTGCCGCTCAAACGATGAAAAATTCTACTGAAAATTTTTCTTTTAATTCACCTCGAATTCAATCTTTTTCAATTCCATCAAACATTATTTATTACATTATTAAAGATCCATCTTCACCAAATGGCATTCAGAAACTTCAACAAGCTTGCAAATATTTTTTTGCAGTAAATAAATTTATTGTCGTTAAAGATGGATATTTCGATTCCATCAGGTGGCCGGTATTTTATACAAGACACAACATTAATAAAATATACCATATTAATGCTAAATTTTGGTTTTCTGGAAAATTAGAGTTTAATGCATGGCAGGCATTTTGTGAATTTGAAAACATCGTCAAAACTGTTTGTTCAAAGATATACAAAAATGATATTATTTCATTGACTGTTAACTTTATGCATATAAATATTAAAGAATACAAAATTTTGACCTCTTCCAAAAATCTTAAAACTGTTCTCATTCTCAATAGTAATATTTTAGATGACGAAAAAAACGAACTTCCTGTTGAAATTATTTTAAAGCAACTTCCTTTAATTACAACATTTAGTCATATAAAGCGGAATGATGATAGTGATTCAAACAGAACAATTACAAATGAAACTTTGAAAAATCTTATTGAAATTTTAAATGGTAATTCAATGGAGAGCTTTGCCATCTCCGGTTATCAGTTATCTCCAATTCTTGATCCATCTTTATTTTGTTCATTTATTAAAAGAGCTGCTGCACCAAAGGCATCTTTCCGATTTTTTTTCAATTATAATTCTGCAGAACAAAAGCATGAACTAACTGTTGCTGTTGAACAAATGCTTAAAACCTGGGATCATGATCAACCAAAACCTTTTATTCATTTATTCGATAGCATTTAATCAATTCATTTGACGTTTCAAGCATTCTAACAAATAAATTTGTTGTAAAAGCGGGACTAACACAAATGCCAATTTTCGTATTTTGCATAAAAATCAAACTCCCGCTTTTCTTTTTCTTTCTACTTTTACAACAAATTTATCCCAAAAAATTTGTCGAAAATAATATTTTCAGTTTTACATTGAATTTTTGTTTTTTATTGTCATTATTTACAATTAATGAGTTAAATAAATTATACTGAAAAAACATACGAACAAAGGAAACGATTGACATGTGAATTTGGTTTACAAACTATTTTATCACACTCCCCTGATATAAGAGATTAAAGATGAAAACTACAGTGATGAAAAAAAAATTAAGAATTACAAGAATTAAAAAAAAGGAATAAGATGAAGTCTTAACAATTTAGATTCATATAAAATGATGAAAGAAATATTCAAAAAGAAGAATACAATTGACTGTAAACTAACATAAAAAATGTTACAGACTGCTTTTTTTGTTTTTTAATAATAGAAAGAAAAAAGACAGGCAAACATTTATTTTAAGCTCCATCTTTTTATTCATTTTTACAAGTTTTTGGTTTGCCTTGGTCCCTCTAGGAACAACCTTTTGACGGGTAATACTTGCTAAAAGTTGTAGAAATGCTCTAAAATTGATACTATAGTATGTTTACTGAAATTCATTTTTCCATAAGCTAAAGACATAAAAAATTTTTTTTATTAAACGTTAAGTGTCATATGTATGTTCGTTTATGTTTAATGATCTATTCCAGCAATTTTCATTTTGCGAAAAAGATAGGATAAACAAATAAGTTTAAAAAATTGATATATGGGTGATAAAAACTCTAGAAGATAAGAATTTTTTGATTAAAAATGAAAATATGAAAATCGATGTTCCCGCATCGAAATTGGTTTAGCAATTTTTTGCTTTTCACTAGGGTTGGTCATTTACCGGTAAATTTGATCTTCGGTAAATTTACCGGTAAATTTGCTAAATAGTATATCCGCCTCTAAAAAAATTTTTATGAAAAAAATTTTTGGAAAATTTTCATTATTTTTCTAAAAATTTTCTCATTTGTCCTACACACAAATTTTTTAATTTACCGGTAAATCAGCCCTCGGTAAATTTACCGGTAAATTTACCACCGACCAACCCTACTTTTCACTATCGTTTCTTTTTCTAAAAAATCTGGGATTTGATGAAAAAAAAATATTCGCGTCGAGAGTTTTGGACATTGCTTTTTTTCAACACAAAAAGTGCGTCTCTTTCGTTGTCTGCCGCCAGGATGAAACTCTTCTCTTTTGCAAATATTTTTTTTCATGGCAAACTCTCGACGCAAATATTTTTTTTCATCAATTCCGAGATTTTTTAGAAAAAAATAAGGGATCGGAACGATAGTGTTTTGCCGTTTTTAAAAAAAAATCGACTTGTGCTTTCTTTTATGACAGTTTTTTTTAGTTTGTCCAGCCGTGAATAGTTTCTCAGTTCAGTCAAAAATGTCTGCCGAAAGAATTGTTTATGAATTTCAAATGCAAAGATTTGAAGTTTTTAAAGCGCAAGATCCTGAAACTGGTGATTTTGATGTTGTTTTTGAAATTCAAGGAAAAGTAAGATTTTCACAATTTTTTCATTAAAAATTTTCTATCTATAAACTTTTTTAGAATTTATATGCTCATAAATCAATTTTAACCTTGATTTCACCGACTTTCAAATCAATGCTTTCTGAACTTTGGAGAAAACCTAATGAATTAGTTAAAATTGAAGGATTTTCATTTGATGATTTCAAAGAATTTTTAACTTTTATTTATTCTGGAAAATGTCAACTAACAAATGAAAATATTTTAACAATGGTTGATATTGCTGAATATTACGGTGTCCAAGTTTTTAAAACATTTTGTGAAAAATTTCTTACCAAAATGGAATTGACTCTTGAAAATATTTATCAAATGATTGAAATTTCTAATAAATATTCATTGGCAGAATTCAATCAATTGGTTATTGATTTTGCTTCAAAAAATATTTCTACTTTTTTACAAAATGAACAATTTTATGGACTTGAAAAATGCACATTAAAGAAAATTCTTGAATTATCTGATAAAACGGAACATCAAGAAGTTGTCTTTGAAGCTGTAAGTTATTTTCATTTGAAATTCTACACTTAAAATTTGACTCTAATTTACAAAATAAACGATTGTTTTAGGTATATAAATGGGCTGAAAAACAAGCAAAAGAAAATCTTGAAACTGATAATGGATTGTATTTAAACGATGCAATTAAAGAGCAAATTTCTGATTTTTTACCATTTTTCAAATTTGGTTTTATGGAAACAAAATTTTTAGCAACTGTTGTTTGTAAGTTATTTGTTTATTCTTAAAGAATTATGGCCCTCACTTTTTGTTCTTGATTTAATACGCTTTTGTCGACTATAACTTCTTTAAAACTATTATTTCAAAAACGTCATGAATGCAATATTGTAATAATCTCAGGACTGAATTTTTGCAGATAGAAAAGCTTTTCTTTTTACTGATGATGAATTACATAACATTTTATTGGCTCGTATCGGCAATCAAGGTAAGGGATTTTGCTTTTGTTATTTAATTTCTTAGTTTTTTTCAGTTCAAATTACTGATGAAAATGGAAAGAAAATGAAAGGTGAAATTCGGTGTGATGAAATTAAAAATGTTGTTGATGTTATTAAATCTCAGAAAAATGTTTATCCTACCTTTTCGTGTCTTTATGGTTATTATTACTGGGAAACACAACAATCAAAACCATCGACACCAAGTAAATTAATCAAAAACGAAAAAATAGATTGCTATCTTGTTTATGATAAAGATGGAGATGTTGCAATTGTAACTAGAAATCAACTTAAAAATTACGATTATTTATTAGCAGAAATGTTTGCTGAAAGCGAATTCGTTTTGAATGAAAAATGTAAAATTGAAATTGTTTGAAATTTGTTTTCTTTTGTTTTTGTATGAATAAATTTATTTTGTTTTTGAATTAGCTTGTAAAGGAAATTTCATGTAAAATTTGAGTGTTGAAGAAAATTATTTTGTCGTCCAAGTTTTTTATAAAAGCACAAATAATTGAACAATTTTTCGCTGAAGTGCCAAATTTTTCAAAATAATCATTAAGTCCTATGCCCTATAAACAGAAAATTATTCGTTATTTTGTGTTTAAAGCGGTAGAAGATTAACGATGTGTCCTTTTCAAATAGAAAATGCAAACCAAAATTTTTTTTGTTTACTTTTCTCTTTGTCCTTTTTTACAAATGCCATGTTCTTTCACTGTGAATCGTCAACCTAAAAAATAAACAAGAATTGTGCGAAAAAAATTACATTTTAATCCGGTTTTATCAACAACTGTTTTTATTTTAAATATTTTAGACGATTTTTACAAACGGTTTTGTTTTTTTTATTCATAAAATATTAACGGAAAAAAATACGGAACTAACCATAGACGATTCTAATATCGTTTTTCTTTCTCTCTGAGCTATTTTCTATCATCCAGCCAAAGGCCATCGGAACCGAACAGTTTTGGGGTCAAACAGGGGTGTGCGTTCGGTCAGTCAAAAAGCTGTTAGTCATAAACCAAACGCATTTTTTCTTCTTTGGTTTGGTTA
>JAQIXH010000402.1:0-13697 GCA_034700145.1 Panagrolaimus detritophagus
CTCTTTGGAATTATATATTCCACTTTAATTAAATATTCAAAAGGTTAAGATTGCTAAAGCTCCAAATGTCAGTTTTTACAGTTTTTAAAAACGCCAACCGACAACCCAAAAAACAAAATTTGTAGTTTGTTGGTTTAATGTTAAAATTTTTTTATTAAGATAATTTAATAAATTCAATGTTGCGAATTAGTTTGCTTTTATATAGCAATGGAATTAAATATAGGACCACAACATGTACCACTGCAATGAGTGTTCCGTGACAACCGATTAAATTAATAAAATTGAACAAAAAATTTAATCTATTATAAGTTTCAATTCATGTACATGTTTTACGTCTTTGATGGAGTAACCGCTTTTTTATAATAATCAATCACGTACACTTTCTTAATTTATCTTACTATATTTAATGCCGTTTATCCACGGATATTCCTGAAAATGTGATACAAAATGTAACCTTTACATTTAAAAAACATTTGTGCCAACGTTAATCTATTCTTTTTAACCTCAGACTTATTTTGGCAAATGGACCCTATAATGGATCGATAAGTCCATTCAGCCCTGAAACTTGATTTATTATAATTAAATATTCAAAAATTTTATATTTGCTAAAAAATTTAATTACAAAATTTTTGGTTGAAACATGAATCGACAAAAGTCAAAAAACAAAGTTTGTAGTTTGATTTATTCAAAGAATTCATTTCTTTCTAAATAAAATAAATAAAATAGATCCTTTTAATTCTATTTTTATATTATTATTGAAGTTACTGTCAATTTTTTTGATATTTTTTAATGATTCTAATACTTTTTTGTCTTTTTTTATATGTTTTGCAGTTTTTACCAATATTCCTATTTAAGTTTCAAGCAAGTTATAACCTGTACTCCGAAGTTTGCAGGAAAATTTGTGCCGTTTTCAACCATCTTTTCTCATTTCATTATTATGCAAAAAATTAAAACAACTAAAACCTCAGTTGTTATTTTTAGATAAAAAAGAGCAAACCAAAAAACAGAAACTCTTGACTCAAAAAATGCTCTGATTATGAAAAAATTAATGAAAATTCTATTAAAATTTTACTTAAAATTTCTTTGCTTTATCACATCGAACTCAGCTGAAAGAGCTTGTCTCTTTTTTCGTTCCTTTGCTTGGCAAAATGTTTAAAAATGCCAGCTGGAAAAAAAAGGGGAAAATGCGTTTATTCAGTCATTATGGAAAATTTTCCTTTTTTTTCCAGCTGGCATTTTTAAACATTTTGCCAAGCAAAGGAACGAAAAAAGAGACACTCAGTTCGATGTGTTATACTTTTTTCAAATATAAAAAATACAACTCGCAAAAATGTGCAAATGTAATAAAAAATTTTGACATGTTAAATGAAAAAACATCTTAAATTAAATTGAAATCATGAAAAATTTTTATTTACTCTTGGTGAAAATTGAAAGACTAAATGTGACAGAACACACGGGTGGTACATTGTATTTTAGAATTATTAATTATATAAATCAACGAGAAAGTGATTTTATATTTTTATAATAATATGAATGTATTGAATGCCAAAGCTTTCTTTTAATCATAAGAAACTTATTTTACATCCTTTTTTGTTTTTCATTATTATTAACTTTCTGAATTTTTAATTTTTAATAATTCAAATAACGTTTTAATATATTTTGGTATTAATGTTTTTGAGTTGTGCTTGTTTAATCTAAAATTTCGTCCCATATTTTTTCTATCTCTCAGTTGGAAGATGAATTTATCCCATTTCTGGAATTATTTGTATTTTTAATAAAATATTCAAAAAGTTGCAACGAAAAAAAGCAATTTTTATTTTTTTCTTTTTTTAAAACATTAATCGATAAACCAAAAAAAATAAAGCTTGTAGTTTGCTGCTGCTTTGTTAAAAGAAGGCAAAAAAGAAACGCAAAAAAAAATAAGATTTGTTTTACACATTTTTTTTTTTAGCGATAACTTTGAGATATTTTTACCAGTACCAAAAACCTTTGGCTTAAAATAGTATTTTGCATCAAAATGTTTGGTTGATAAATCCGATGAAAAAAAGTCCAACAAAAACGACTTTTTATTACCATGCTTGCTAAAATAAAAGTTACTGTAACAAATAGTGAGGATAATTTTCAAGCGTTAAAAACTTTAACATTTATTAACACAATTAAAATTTGCATAAACATTTTTTATTTTTCATGAAAATATTTATTTTGATGCTTCCATCGTTTTTCCATTTCATATTTCTTTTCAATTTTTAAGGCAAAAAGTTTGTTTAAAACGAAAGCTTTATAATTAGGTACCTTTAAGTGTGCTGGCATAAGAATTTAAAGATAAATATTTAATATTTGAATTTTTTGTCCTCGTTTTTAGTTAAAAATTTCGAGTAATGTGGAATTTTTAAAATTGAATAAAAATATTTTTTATTGTTTGAACTTTGGATGGCACTTTCCAAAAAAACATTAATAATTAAAAATTGTATTAATTTTCCCTTTAAATAATAAATTTTTTCTTTGTTTAAAATTCCCATAGAATTACAAAGTTCTTCAAAAGGTGCAACAATTTTTTTAATTCTTTTACTGGGGTTTTGTTTTTGTCAGTCAGTCTTGTTGGATGTTGCTTTTACAGCTTGAAAAAAAACAAGAGAGATGGTTTGCTTCAATCTGAGACTGCGGCGTTTCTGCTTCTCTACCTTTTTTTGTCTTTTTTCATACGGGTAACATGAGTCTGGTTTTGAAAAAAAACGTTTTTTTTGAAATTTTTATTTTTTCTACTTTTGTTTCATTTCATTTTTTTTCAACACCCGTTAAAACAATGAATGCTGCAGGTTTATCGCTTCATTCCAAAGTTAAAATCAGTAATTTTCCAAATATTTCACAAAAACCGTTTTCTTATGAAGATTATATTATTGTTTCGGAGAGAGTATTTAATTCTTTGCCTTATGCATATCAAAGTGAGATAGTAAAATTATCAAAATTGGTTATAAAAGCTACAACAAAAAAAGCTGTGAGAGAATTATTTGAAACATTTTCAAAGAAATTTACGTTACATGTTGAAATTTTAAGAGTTTGGAAAAAGTAAGTTTTTTTGAGCTTATTAAAAGAAAATTTGCATTTTTTTGGTTAATTTGTTGCACTCCTAAAAAACAGTGAAAAATGTGGTTTCGGGATGCATGAAATCTAATCTCTTGAAAAAGTTTATGAAAACATTTTTTAACGTATTATTTTTCTCTCAAAAAGCCATTTTTTGAATTGGTTTCAGTTTCTGACATTTTTCAATTTTGTTAAAAAATTTCAGAAACTTTTACCTGCAATAACGCAATGTCAAAAAGTTGCAAAATTTTAACGAAATTGCATTTAACGATTGGGTAAAAAAACACATATTACAAAATTCTTTCAAAATTATAGCCTTGAAATTCAAGCCATTAATCCGGATAATATTCAAGAACTTGAAGAACGAGAAACATACGTAAATATAAAAGCAACACAACATTTATATGATGATAAATTTTTGAAATATTCTTTTTCAAAATCATTTCAGGTAATTTTCTTACAAATTTGGGCCATTAATGAAAAATATTTCAGTTTCCGGTTTTGAATAAAGTTTTAACTTCGTATAATTTTAATGGAAACTTTGAAATTAATGTTTATAATTTTTTGGAAGTTAATGAAGGAATTAAATTATCCCTTACATTTCCAAATCAACATTTACAAGCTTTTTGGAAATATTATTTAAAACATTCGTGTAAGTTTTAAAGATTTTATAAAATACGGTAGTTGCGCTACTGAGAAAAACGAAAATTTTTTAGTAAGCCCAGTCCATCCACTATTGGAATTCAAATATCGGCAAGCACAAAAATTGTATAAAAAAATATGTAAAAATTATCATAATAAAAGACAATGGATTCGATTTATGAAAGAAACAAATGACCATGAATTTGTTGTACAAAATATTGAAGCTGCTTTAGGAAAGAATCCATTTAACAAAGAAATGTGGAAAGAATATATTGAATATTTAAGAAAAATTGATCCAAAAGTAAGACTTTAACTTGTTTTTTAAAAAATTTCGTATTAAAATCGTAGTTTTGAAATCGGTATTTTGGAGTCAAATTTTTGATTTCCGATTCGGAAGTTCCGAAATTTTGTTACCATTAATTTTTTTTCCAAAACTATCAAATATTTTTTAGGAAATGTTAAATGTATATTCTCGATGTTGTCATTTTTTTGTTGATGATTGGGAAATTCGAGAAGCTTATTTAAAAGAGATTCAAAGAATTGAAAAGAAATACGAAGAGTATGTTGAAAAATGGGAAATCGATTACAATTATTTAAACGAAGATTTCCCAGTAAGAATTCCACGGGAATTTGTTATCGATTATGTTATGAATGGCATTAAAGAATCAACAACAAAAGCGATATTTGATCCGCTTAAAAAATATCTATCAAAAAGAAGAAAGTCTCATGTTAAGAAAATTCTATTACTGCCTGAAACAGACGAAGAAATATTTTCCATTCAAGACCCAAAAAACCCTGCATTTAAATTACCGTTGTTGGATTATATTGCAAAAAATGCAAATTCAAAACTAATTTTAAAACTTTATTCAATTTCAAAATGGTTTTATTTTCGAAGTAAAATCGCTTTGTGCCATCGATTAAGTGTTACAGATACTCCAAAAACAATTTCATTTGAAGCATCACTTTTTATTTCACCGAATGATTTGTGCCATCGTGGATTAAGAAATATTTATATTACAAATGCTTTAATTGTTGTTTCGGAAAATCCATTTTCATTATCAAAAGTTATGCCAATTATGTATAAATCTGATCCAATATTTATTGATATTAAAAATCAAGTAATGACTTTTGAAGATTATTGTTTGCTTGTTTCTGGTGGAAATGTTGAAGATATCTCTTTTGAAAATGTTATTGTTACAAAGAACAATGGAAATCCGGTAACAGTGGATTATTTAATTGGAAAGTTGCCAAAAGTTAAAACTTTAAAGTATGTGGATTTCATGCAAATTTTTAGATTTAAATAAAACTTTAAATATTTAGATTTGGTCCTGGAACTGTTATTGATCGATTCTCTTCCCGTAGATTGGGCAATGTTAAACTTAAAACAAATCTTGAACATTTTAAAATTCATGATTTGGATGAATCTTTTGAAGTTTTTGGTTTCATGGATTTTGTTAAAGTACGTTATATTTATATATTATAAAGTTATAAAATTTAACATTTAGCATAATACAACTCCAACCACACGTTTCTTTTTGCATTTCAAAGATGGCACAGATGAAACAGTAAAATCACATTTTCGTAATGGCTTGTTTTTTCTTACTATAGACATTTCGGGGCTATTCCAAGTTTGTCACTCTATATATGTTTTATAAACTCGTTAAAATAAGGGAATTTATTTTCATTTTTTATAATGCTGTTTAACCATATTAAAATGGTTAAAAATAGATAAGATACTGAAAAAAAATTTTAAGGAGGTTTATAGATTTTTTCATAAATTTTTATAAACCACTTTTGAAAAATTATTTAACAACTTTTAAAATAAAAAATTTCACAAAAAAAGAGAGAAAAAAAAGCAATAAAAAAGTGAAATATTTTTTTTCAAAATGTCAGTGATTGTTAGTCGCAAAAAATTTATTTATCAAAATAGAGAAAACGCGGAAATAGCTTTTGTAGGTGCAATAAAATATGTTGAAACAAACAAAGCAATCTTCGATTATTTCTTTGAACATATTTTTTAGCGCTGAAAAATATATTTGTGCTTTCAAACTAACACTAATTTTATTATCATTTTATTATATTTTGAATTTTTAATTAATATGTTCAGAGAAATTTTATTTGCAAAAAAATTGTTTCTTATTAAAACTGAATGTTTCATTTTTGAATCTACAAATTTTTTTCATCACTTAAAAATTTGTACAACTCTAAGTTTTTTTTACATAATTTTTATAGACAAACTAACGTTAATTTTTAATAAATTTGTTTGCAAAAAACTTTTTGTTTAAAATTTAATCAATGTTGAAATCTTTTATTAATTACTGCAGATGCATTTTCAGTCGTTGTATTATTTGTTAATTGTGGAGTAATTATTGTTGCTGTTGAATTTGTTTTAATAATAACATCACTTTTATCCATGAAGTGGATTTATAAACTCTTGAATTCTTATCCCAGTTTTAATGTTGGCTGCACGCAAGCTGCAGCAAAAAAGACGCTCTTTTGACTTCTTTTTTTTGAAGCCTCTCTTTTGCCATCGATTAAGTGTTACAGATAATCATTGGCTTTGAACGGGGCTGCCGAGTGCTCAATGAAATTTTTAAAGAGAAAAATTTCGAGTAATTAATTAAATATGTCATTAAAAATAATCACCTGAAATAAATCTTTTTAAATTACTACTTTTTTGTCAAATTTTAAGTGCAAGTCTGTAGGATTTAAAGCACTACAAAAATAACGACCACTTTTTCAAACTTCCCGTTCAACTTAATACCACATGTTTTAACGCTTAGTTTCTGACTACTATATAATGTCCACATTTTCATAACACTCTTAAAAAAAGTTAAAAGAAATTATGGCTTTTACTTGTGTCTTTTTAATTGCTCTGTTTACATTTTTGTAATCACACATTATAATCCCCACTTTCAGAAACACTTTTTAAAATGTTGGTTGATATCTGTAAATTAGCAGTTATTTCTTAAAAACCTGACAGTTGTAAAATTTTATATTTCATTTAAAATGAGCACTAAAAATTTTTCCTTTGTAACGATAGAATATCTTGAATCTTACGGAAATCGATTACGCTGGAATTCTGCGGCAAATATTCCAATAAATGGATTAGCGACATTTTTAATTCTAAAATATTCTACTCCTGCAATGCGAATATACAAATATTTTATTTTGGCAACTGTTATCAGTGCTTTTGTTATGGATTTTCATTCATCTTTTATTTATGGTTTTTTTAATTTTGTTCCAGCACCTATAAGTTGCCCAACGGGGATTACTAAAAATCTTGGATGGTTTTGGGGTTCTGATATTAATTTTGTAAGCTTTTGCCATTTTTCTTATTGTCCATGTTACAAATCAATTTGCAACATGGATAACAAGAATTTGCCAATCAAAAGAAATCCTCTTTGATTATGCTTGGACACCCCCGAATAAAAAAAATGTTGAAATCTTTTTAAATATTTCACAAAAAAATATTTTTAGACATTATTTCATTTTACTTTGAGCTTCTGTGGGTTTTCATTGACATACAGTATCATATACCAATATGTTTCGCTGGTGAATGATACCGAAATTTTTGAAAAACCAAAAACAATCATCGCAATATTTATCTCAGCAATACTGTATCCATTGCCTTCTGCAATTGCATATCATTTCACTCTCGATCATGAAGCTGCTAAAATATTCGTTGCTTCAAATTACCCAGAGATTATTGAAATCTTTAATGCCGGATCTTGTGATGCGCAAATAATTTCCTCAAAGTATTTTATGCATTATACAATCGTTACTATTCAAGTATTTACAATTTTTGTATTCGCTGTAATTATTTTAATTATTCTTGCTTTTAAATTGGAAAAGCTTAAGCATTCTCTGTCAGCTAATACTTTAAAGACATATAAACAATATATTTTTGCCTTGATCATACAAGGTACTGTACCTTTTCTATTTATTATTATTCCAATAATTTTTATGATCTTCACAGTTATTTTTTTTAATAATTCAAATACTCAAGGTAATACTCAATTATTAAGTAGTTTCAACAGTGTTTTTTCGTTTTTTATCACTTAGCATTGTGTTCTAAAAAAACGAAAAAACTTTTGGAACTACCTGGTAATTAAACTTGGAAAAAATTGATCTAATTTAGATCCATTTGAATGGGCTTTTCAATGTTTTGGACTTCATTCATGTGTGAATGCCATTGCTGTAATGGGTATTATAAAGCCTTATCGAAATGCTTTAATTAGATGGTTTTGGAAATTTTATGGAATTTTTTATAAAAGAAAAACTGTGAAAATTGTATCATTACATTTTAATCCTTCTACAAGCATATCCCCTACGTAATTCAAAAAAAAATGTTAAAGGTCCGTAGGCTGCATATATCTGCCGTTTAAGAGGTATTCAAATATGAAAAGGTACGCAATCTAAAAAACGGTAAAAAACGATGAAAAATTACCCCAGCTATTTTTTATATGATGTTAACGTTAATCCTTTGACGGACGATTGTTGTTGGAAATGTTCTCTTGAGCTGTCTATTGTTAAATTTCGTTAGTTACTACCTCTCTTTAATCTCTTGAACCGTCTAACAGCAAAAACCGTCTACTAGAGCTAATCCCTTGAGCCGTTCAACTTTAAACAGCTTTTTTTTTATAAATGTATATTATCGTGGTCTTGGGTCAATTAATAATGTAAATAATATAAATGCAAAACTTTTCATTTAACTTTTTGCATAACACCATAAATTTTTATATAAAATGTGAAAAACAGTTTATTTATATTTTTTTAGTTTGTTAAAAACATCCGGCTCTGATGAGGATGTCTTTGAAGATCCAACGCTACATTTTTTTTACAATGTTTGAAGTTCAGATGTTTTTTTAGAACACCTAGATCTACAGGTAAACAAAAGAAATTTTTTTTCCGTGTTTCACAGAAATTCTTCTAAATGTTAAATGTGAAAATGAAATTAAAAATATTAACATTTGATGGAATGATTAAACGTTGTTTTGATAAATTAAATTATAGTAGCAGCTAAAAATTGTAAATAAAGTTGCAGAAAAAGATAATGTTTAAACATTAAATCAAAATGAGTGCAAATTTTTGAATTGAATTTATCAAATTTTAATTAATTCGTAAAACACTGTTGTAAAACACGTAGAACATAGTTACTTTAGTCATGTAATGAAATTTTTTTATAAAAAAAATTTCAATAGCTTTTAATCCTCAGAAATGACCTTTTATATAACGAATTTATTGTTCAAAATGCAATTTAATTAAACTTGAAATGTTCGATGTTTGACTACTTGACTTTATTCAGTAAAGTATTTAAAAGCAACAAAAAACAATTTTTTTCACAGTCTTTCACACCGACATCTTCTTCTAAAATGTCCAACGAAAATGAAATTGAAGAATATTCTGTTTATACTTCTTTCATCAACACGGCAATCAGTCTTGTACTATCACTAATATCATTAAAATTTTGCACACGAGTTTTATTTATTAAAGACTTTAGAGTTGAAGCTCAAAAGTTATCACCTGTAATAATCACATATTTTATATATTTATCACTTTGGTGTTTAATTATCGTAATCGAAAGTATTTATTATTTGCTATATTGGAGGCCAGATAAAATGCTCCATAATGGAACATTACTATATCTTTTTGGAATTTTTCCATGGTTTTGTTTATACATAAATCCCGTCGTTGATATATTTTTAGCTATTGATCGATGTTTAGCAATAATTTATCCCTTACAACAAAGCAAAAGAACAAAATATCTCCTTACTTTTATTATGGCAATTTCTATGCCATTACTCATATTTATTGGATTTGATCAAAAACTTTTAATTTCAATGTGTACCGAAAAAGCTGTTGCTGAATGTCAAAGCTTTACTTGCATTTTAATGTTACACAAAAACTTTTACAATATGAAACTTCGATTTTATTTAACAATTTTAAATGCTTTTAGTGGAATTTTGCTTATTTTATTGCTAACATTTTATCATAAATTTCAAAATGAAGCTATAAAAAATGCAACAAAAGCTGTTATTATTATTGTTGGATTTACAGTAATTTTTGATGTAGTTCCAAATATTATTGCACAAATTTTTACTGATGTAAGTTTTTTTTTCTTTCACTAAAATAAAACAGTCATAAAAGAAGTTTGTTTAAGTTTATTTTGATGGTTATTAAATATGTTAGAACCTTTGCTGCAACTCTTAATGCTGTAAATATTTGTTTTTGTTCAATTTATTATTCCAAAGCAATTTGTAAATCTTTTATCGAAATTCCACCACATACAACCAAAAAAATGGTGGAAATTGTAATACAAAAATTTTAATATTTTATAGAGGTTTTAAATTTTAGATTAATTTTTTGAACGAAAATTTATTTGCATTTTTTCCTCATTTTTGATATTACCATTTTTTGTATGATAAAAGAAGAAATTATCGAAAAAAAACTTCGACAACAGCAAATTTTTTGTTACAAAAATGAATTTTCTTCAGCAGTCTATAAAAGTTATACATATAACCATGGAGAAATAACGAAAATGACAAAGTTAACTAAATACAAAATGTTATCATAGAAAAGGTATAATTCATCAAGCGTTGTTGCTACTCCAACTCCGGATTCGTGGAATCGACTCCGCAGTTGGAGCCGGAATCGTAGCTTGAAAATGAAGTCGACTCCGCTTTGTTCTTTGAAATTTAAAGGGGGGAGTATGTGTTCTTAAAATTTGAGAAAAAATTTATATTTTAGAAATTTAAAATATCAATGAAAACAGTAAAATATACGTCTGAATCTATTATTGGTTTTAACTAAAATTGCTATTTTTTATCAAGAAAAAAGCTTATTTTGAACATTTTTTAACGACGGAGTCGACAAAAATGCTAGGGTACAACGCTGAGTTTTCAGCAGTCCAAACAATGAATGAACATTGACCAAGATAACTGTTATTTTTTGTTTTCAAAATGCTACCTGGAATCAGAGGTGTAATAGCTTTGTGACAGTGCTGAAACTTCTACGAATTCAAAGAACACTACCAATTTTTTCCATTTTTAGTTACCAAACGTTTTCCATTTATTTAAGTACTATTATAAAATATTGCGGTAATTTTTACTGTTAAAATTAAAAGTAATGCCTAAAAAGTTTGTTTTAAGTTGAAAATTTTAATATGTATTCATTAAAGTGAAAAATAAAGACAAAAAATATTTCTGTCAATTTTTTTTATAAAAATGAATGGAAGTTGTAAAGTTTATAATTCCACTTCAACAAGTATTAAAACAGAATTTGAATGCAACTTGAAAAAATTTGCTGCTGATCTATATTATTACGATTTTGGATATTTTTGTATGGCACCCCTCGGGTTGATTATTATTATTTCAATTTTTGGTCGATTAAAAAGAAATTATCGATGGTTCATTCTTAATCAAGCCTTTTTTGATTTATTTTTAAGCAGCTATTATTCATGCAATAATTTACTGAATTCATCGGTAAAACCTGGAATCCCATGTTTTTATCTGACTAAAACATATGTTCCTGCATACGCACCTTGGAGAAATGCGGTGGATAGTTTTGTAGCGCAAATATCTACAAATAATCAATATTCAGCTCTTCTTCTTTTATCTGTGCCACGATACATGACATTATATTTTACTCATACGTCTGATAAACTAACAAAAGGATTAAGAATTTTTTTAACCATTATAGTTTTTAATCTTTTTGTTTGGCTGCTTGACATTAATTCACTGTTTTTATATATTGCAAACGAGATAATATATGGTGCTATCCATGAATGCATTCTTCAGCAAAATGGATCTTCTTCAGGATGCGATATTCTTTACAAAACGGATACAGGATATTTATTTTACTACAGAATGTATCGCATTTTCTTCTTTATCCAGTCCTATAAACCCCTATTTTTTCTATTCTTTTCTGCACTTGCTTCTTTGTTAATTATTTTGAAAATTGGAAAACAAGCAGAATTTCAATTAAAGCATAACCGAAAAGATTTCATTGCCTCTCTTCGAATTGCCATTGTTATTTGCCTTCAAATGTTTCTTAATTGCTTTACATTTTTTCTTGAAGCTTTCTCTAAATTTTTGCCTCAACTTGTCTTAACATTTGATTTAAAAGTAGCTACTGCCCGAACATCTTCTCTTGCTGGTAAAGACGGATACTTGGATTTACGCCTTCCTGAATGGCTTGATGGCACATATGGGCTATCAGCAGATACTCCACGTCGAATGATTGTGCAATTTCGTGTTTTGATTGAAGCTATTATTATTTTGACGATTATGACAGGATATCGAGAAGCTGTTGTGGATTTTGTCAAGTTTATCTTTAACCTCATTCGACTTCCCTTAAAAACTTTTAAATATTTCAAGTCTGGTACCAGTCAAACGCCAATTTCTGTAATTTCAACAAATCACTAAAAAAGTTTAATTTTTATTATTTTATTACAATATTTATTTCAGCTATTTCTATCCATCTTATTTACTTCGTCTTTAATCTTTAAAAATATGTTTTAATTTGTATTTTGATCAATTTTTAGCAAATGTAAAACATTAATGTTCAAATAAATTTCACTTCATATATTCTTTGAATTTTGTATGTTTTTGTCTGCAGTAGCCCTCATATTAAAATTTTGTTTATGAAACTTTAAAGAAAATTGATAAAAAATTGTTTGTACACTTAAACATTTTAATAAAAAAAAACAGTTTTTGTAATTTGACTAGTTGCCATTTTATTAGGAAACTTTATATTTGACTGCTTTAGCATTGATTTCTCATCGATTTCCCATAAAAAAAAAGAAAAAAAATTGAGACAATTGTTTTGGATATATTTTAATTCACACTTTCATTAAATTAAAAAACAAAAAAATACAAAAATATAAATATAAAACACAAAAATATATATACAAAATAAAACTCGATAAAAATGAATCATGTTAAAATGAATAAGAAAGGTGAAAAGAACATGTCTGTGATTTACTTATATACTCACAGACATGGAGGGAAAACAGAAGTAAAAATAATAAAACAGTAGATCGTCTAAAAATCACTCTTTCCAGAAAATATAGAAAAAAGAATGAATAATCAAAATATAAAAAGAGAGAAAAAATGGATGAAACATAAAAATATTAACGATTATAAAATATGACAATATAATTAAATAATATAAAAAACCAGCGACAACGCCAAATGTGGCGTAACCAGCCAGATTTTGAACGTTTTCCATCAATTAATCTACACATTTTAAGCATTTTTACGTTTTGCAATAAATTCACTAACAATGTCATGCTTCTTAAACTTCGTTCACAAGGTATTTGGTTTAAAGGGGTGAATCTGTAAATTCCCTTTGGAATTATATATTCCACTTTAATTAAATATTCAAAAGGTTACGATTGCTAAAGTTCCAAAATGTCAGTTTTTGCAGTTTGTAATGTTAATGTTGCGAATTAGTTTTCTTTTATATGACAATGGAATTCAATATAGGATCACAACATGTACCACTGCAATGAGTGTTCATGAAAAAAGTTACTGTAACAAATAATGAGGTTAATTTTAAAGCGGTAAAAAATTTAAACTTTTTTAACATAATTTAAATTTGCATAATCATTTTTGTCAATCATGAATATGTTTATTTTGATGCCTCCATCGTTTTTTCCATTTCACATTTATTTTCATCATCGTCGACTGCGGTTGTTGCAGCGGTTCACAAAATAGAATGAATTCCTTTAAACTTTTGGTTGTTTTTATTCTTTTACTTCTTGGATCTTTTGCTCAACGCTTTCAACGGCATTTAATTAATGGCATTAAAAATGAATTCATAAATGGTAATACAAAAATGGAATCTTTGGATAGCCTTGCATCTGATGAAGAAATTTATGAACAAAATGGTGATCATGTTAAATTTGTTAGAAATGGAGAAATTGAACTTGAATTGAAATACAATCAATTGGAGTTTAAATTTTGTTCTGA
>JAQIXH010000403.1:0-13671 GCA_034700145.1 Panagrolaimus detritophagus
AAGCCTAAAAAATTTTTTTTCAAGTAACCGGAAAAGCATTTTTGTAAAAAATTCTTTTGTTTTTCCGGAAAAATAATAAAACTTTTTGTTACAACTTTGTAGATCAAAATCTTTGGCCAAATGCAAAAAAAAGAATAGTAAGCAATCGCTCATATTTCAGAAAAAAAATAAAAGATGTTTTTAAACTTTATTGTAAAAAAAAATTTTAAGCAATCATAGATCTATCCTCTTCCATAAATGTTACAAAACATTTGCTATTTTTTTAATGGTTTAAAAAAGTTCATTGCTGAAAGAAAAAGCAATAAAAACGAATATTTATTTTTTTTCTGACATTACAAAGCAGGAATGAAAGAAGAAAGAAAGAGAAAAAGAGATGATGATAAAATCTTGTATCCTCATAAAATTGCATCATTCTGTGACTTTGTTTTTATGTCTTTTTTTTTAATGCGGTCAAAATGATGAAACTTTTATTTTTAACTTTTTTGCAAAATAGTTTGTATGTTATGATAGTAGTTGTTACCATAAAAGTTCAAGTCAAAACCTAAAAACAAAATAGTCACTACTTTTTTTTTCTTGGACGTATTCAAATCAAAAACAATATAGAAAAAGTTCAAAAACAAAGAAAAAGAAAAAGGAAGGAAGTAAAAAAAGAAGTCATCGAAAATCCAAAATAATTGCTTAATGATTGTTTTCCTGTTGTTGTCTATCAGTTTTATCATCAATTTAAAGAAAAAAGTGTTATTTTTAAATTTTTGTTATTATTCTTTGATGGGCTGATTTAACAATTTTGGTTTTTAAATCATAGTCCTAAACTTGAACGTAGGTAAACAAATAACGTGACAAAACCACCCAAAAATATGTTTTCTTTTCTCTTCACTTCAAAATAGACATCTTTTTGTTTCATCGCGTGTGTTCAATTAATTTGTGTCATCATTTTCATCAAAGAATTATTTTTAATCATAGTTGGTCGCGCACTTATGGTTTTAGGTCTTTGTGGCCAAATTATTATAAGACCATAAAGAAAAAAGTTTGTTGCAAAAACAAATCAAACATTGCATTGCATCCTTTTTTTTCTTCTTCTCCTTTTTTTCCTTTAAAAAATTTATGACCGCCTTCTGTGATCTTTTTTTTCTTTGGGCTTGATCCCAAAAAGTCACGTGGTCATTTATTTATTTAGATACAAAGTAGTGATCAGAAAATAATCCGTTGAAAAAAGACAGAAAAAAAAATGTGCAATGTCGTTGAAACCAAAAAAAAACACAAGCAATCAATCAGAATCTCAGGCGTGCTAGAATTATTTTTTTTCCTTCTTCAAAGGCTCCGCCCTAACATCATGATGATTAAAACTATTTTTATCGGCAAAAAAGTGCCAAATTAATTACTGACATATGATGAAATATAGTATTTCGTAGGATGATGATTTTTATGTACACACTTTACTTTTTTCTTCTTTGCCAGGAAATAATTAAGGAGGAGCAATTATCAGATAATGGCACAGATTTTTGCCCCGCTTTTTTCTCCCTTCTCCTCTATCTTCTATCTTCTTTGTTGCGTGGGTAACGAACTATTTTTTTTCCGCGCACGTGTGTGTTCTCACGGTCTGCAAAACGGATGCGTCGTACGACGACAACACGTTCGAAATCAAAATCATGGTCGTCGGCATCATTTTTTCTTCTTCTTCTTTTCTATTTTTTTTGTCAACGACATCAATTGCATGCACACTTTTTTCTTATTCCTTTCAACGTCGCCATCTTTCATTCCCATATATTCATTGAAACAAGTCCTTCTTTCAATGCGCGGTTGAAGGCGGTGCCAAATTTCTTTTCTCACAAATCTATATAAGCGTTTCTGCAACCTTTGAATTTTCAAACTGATCTGAGTCATTCTGAAAGCGACGAGCTTTCAGGAGAGATCAAGACTATATTTTTTCTTGTATCGCGATTTTTTTTAAGAAATATATATTTATTTCATTTGAAAAAATATTAAAAAATCTTTCTTTTTTCAGTTTTATATTTTTAATTCCCACGCTTACTTCGTATTCTTTTCTCATCTTACAATAATGTCTGTATCAGCCAGTTCAATAAGCTTTGCTCCACGAAAATTTACACCAAAAGATTCTTTCAATACTACCAACAACGCTCAATATCAACCATCAATGCATAAAAAACGTGCTGCAAACAAAACTTCTGATAATAAATATTTTCCTTTGGTAAGTTTTTAATTACTTTCATTTCAAAGGCATTTTTATTTACTGTAAATTTTTTTAGGAATTGAAGAAACCACTTGCCCGTCGTCCTATTGAAACATGGACAAAATTAAGAGCTTCCAAACATGCCCGAAACACTGTTAACCCAATCAGAAAAATTGCTGATAAGATGTCTGTTGCACCAAATCCAGATAAATTCCCAATTAAATTAAATCTTGGTGATCCAACTGTTATGGGAAATTTACCACCAAGCCAAGCAGCAATTGATGCAATCCATGAAGCTGTTGATTCGCATAAATCTGATGGATATGGTCTTGCTGTTGGAAGTGTTGCTGCTCGACAAGCTGTTGCAGAACATGCATCAGTTCCTGGAGCAGAAGTTCATCCCGATGATGTTATTCTTGCAAGTGGTTGCTCACACGCCATTCAAATGTCTTTGGAAGCAATTGCTGATCCTGGTGATAATGTTATTGTTCCATTCCCTGGTTTCCCACTTTATACAACACTTTGCACTCCACATGGTATTGAAACTCGTGGATACAATCTTCGAATGAATGATGATGGCCTTATTGATCTTGTTGATTTGGAACGTAATATTGATGGCCGTACAAAAGCAATCATTATTAACAATCCTTCAAATCCAACTGGAATTGTTTTTCCAAAAGAACATCTTGAAGCAATCCTTCGAATCGCTGATAAACATCGTGTCGTCATTATTGCTGATGAAATATATGGAAATCTTACATATGGTGAAACAGATTTTATTCCAATTGCATCATTATCTCCTAAAGTTCCTGTTATCACTTGTGATGGAATTGGTAAACGTTTCCTTGTACCCGGATGGAGATTAGGATGGGCAATTGTTCATGACAGAATGGGCGTTCTTACAGATGTTCGAGAAGGAATGATTGCATTATCTCAAAAAATTGTTGGCCCTTGTTCATTGGTTCAAGGTGCATTACCTAAAATTCTTCGTGAAACTCCTGAAAGCTATTTCAATCATGTTCGATCAGTATTAAAAGAAAATGCAGATATTTGTTATGAAGCATTTTCACAAATTCCATATATGCATCCCCTTCGTCCCCAAGGTGCCATGTATTTAATGGTTAGAATTGAAGAAAAATATCTTGGTGAAGAAACTGATCTTGTTCAAGAATTAATTAAAAATGAAAGTGTTTACTGCCTTCCTGGTTCAGCTTTTAATATTCCCGGTTGGATTCGCCTTGTTCTTACATATCCCCCAGAAATTACTCGTGAAGCATGTGAAAGAATTTCAAGATATTGTACTTCAAAGCTTCAAGGTGATATCCCTACCCTCAATGCCTATGACAGTTCAGATCATTTAAATTCATGCGGATCTGAAAGCAATGAAGATTAAAGAAAAATTTTGAAGCCTATTTAGTTAAGCTTTACAACAATAATATTTTATTTGTACATTCAGTAACTCTCTTTTTTTTAATTTTTATATATTACTCATGTACATAGGCGCAATCACTCTTTTTTTCTTTACATTTTTTATATTTCCACCAAAATTGCAATGAGGCTTAAAATCAGCGATTTTTTTTTCCAGTCAACAACTTTTTTTTTATTGTTTCTTCATACATATCTCACCCTTTATTGATTTGCTCTCAACATTTTTTTACATTTCAAACAATTATTTTATATATATATATAAATTTATCTATTATGTTTTTTATTATAAAAAAATAAAGTATATATTATTAATATAAATAGGATACAAAAGCGACTTTCATAAAGCAAATAATATTTTTTTTGCAAAAAGAAATTTTAAAGAAATATTGTATCAGTTGTTGGTGAAATATGTTCTTTATTTTCAATAATTTCTGATTTTTGCGGGGGTGCAAGCAAAGCATTACTGCATCGACTTTCAGAATTAAAAAACGATGATCCACATGGCGTTGGAGATGGATCAGAATGTCGAATTGAAAAACGACTATTTAATGTTGTTGTAGCAGTTGGAGTTGGATTACCATTTGTTCCTAAGCAATGTCTTCTACGATGCCACCTAAAAAAACATAAATATTTTTTAAGTATTTCAGCGCATTTTTTTAGGTTTCTTTTTTTTGTTTTTATCGATAAAAAAAAGAGAAAGAAAAAAGTCATTGAAATAGTAAATGCCTAAAACTTTTTAGGAAAGCAATAAATTATTCATTAAATAAATTGATCAGTTATTTAGTTAGTTAAAGTTGATTGCTCGCATTTTAATGGTGTGATATATATGTATTTGCGAATGTCGGAGTTTTTTTTTCAATGACTGACAACGTGAGTAGTCTTTGTTTTTTTTACTTCAACCAAAAAAGAAAAGAAAAAAAGAGTTATTACAATAATAACAAATTTATTTGATAAACCACCATTGAGTGTGGTCGAAATCATTTTTCTTTTTTTTCAGCAAATCACCAATCACACCAGCTGATTTGATTTCTTTTGTAATAATATTATTTTCAGACATTTTTTTTCTTCAAAACCCCGTGGGAGGTCTATGATTATTACAAAGAAAAATAGGAGCAATAAAAAAAAACTTATTTTTCAAACATACCGACAAAAAAGTGCTCTAAATGTCTGACGGAAACTACTTGACATAAAACAATAAATTCCAAAATTGATGGGATAAGTAAGCTAAAAATAGATAGAAAAAAGTATATATTTTTGAAAGAATGATATAAAAAAGTTGTTTACCATAACGAGCATATTGCTTGCAAGCATAAATGCAACAGGGAACATTCCTTCAAGTAAACGATTTTGCATCCCAAATGTATTATAAACGCATAAAAGTCCCATAAAAACAGCTTGCGGCAAATTTACAATAAGAAATATTGTAACTACCATTACAAGCATTAAACTTGTTGAATTTGAATCAATTTGTCTTTGAGCTTCACGAGCTCGCTTTTCTCTGAAATTTTTCCGGTTAATATAAAAAATAATCCATTCCCATTTCTTTACAAAAATAATAATTAATATTAGGGTAAAAAAAAGTATTGAAAAAAAAAGCATTAAAAAAGCAAAAAAAATAAATTTAAAAAATAAACTAATAATGTTTTAAAAATTCTTTTGAAGCCACCATACTCAATATGAATATATAGATATTTTTTTCTCCCATTGTGGATATTTATTTTTCAGAAAATGATATATTATATATGTATGTTTGTATAAATGATAAAAGTATTTATGCTTACAGTAATTTTCTTTTTCCAAATACCGGCCAACTAAGCATTCGACATTGCCTGAAAGTGCTTTCACAACAGCTAGCAATATATATATATTTTAAAAATAATTAATTTTTCTAATTAAGCTACAATATATTAACGGCAACAAAAAGCTAAACTAAGCAACAAAACAATCACATCAAAAAAATATATATACATAAATAAATAAATATAAAACTTACTTTAAAAGATGTTCCTTTCGTCGTTGAGCTTTTCGAATTCCTTTTACAAGAAGAAAATTTAAGACAATTAATAAAATGCTTGGTAAAATAATAAAACCAAAAACTCGAGTCCAAAAATAACAATTAAAAAACATATTTGGACCAATTGCTTGTACAATTTTTGTCATTCCTGATATACATGATCTTGTATATATCCATCGACCAGGTTCAATGAAAGCCCATCCTTCAAATACATCATATCGATAATCAACAGATTTTGGTAATCCACATATTACTGATGCAATTGTTATTACAATTGTTGCAATTCTTACATTTCTTACACTGCATATTTGTCTTGATCGTAATGGATATTCTATTGAAATATATCTGTAATTTGCAAATTTTTTTTTAAAAATGATTTTGTCTGTCTCCCTTTTTCAAAAAAAAGATTTCTTTATTTTAAAACTTTTTTAAATAAATGAAATCCATTTATGTGTATTTAAGAGTTGTTTATCTTAAGTGAGTGAAGTAAGTAAGCATTTATTTCAAGAAATTGCTATCAACTTTTTTATTTATTTAAAATATCCTTAGGGGGTTTCTATTTATGAAATAGGGTTCATCAACCAACAAAACTTTTGGATAATCGGTTTTTTTCCTTCTTCTGAGTACTTATCTCTCTTTTTTAGACATAATATTTAAGGTTTTTGTTTAAATTGAAAAATTTAGGTTGCCGTAAGGAAAAAAAAGTACATAGACACGGGTAACCCAAAAAAAAGAAGATGAATGTTAGCAGCCATTTTTCATCTTTAAGCCGTTGTCTTCTTTTTCAGAAGCAAAAAGGAAGATGGAAGGCGCGCGTGGGTAACAAATCTGATAGCGCCTAAAGTAGACATCATCGTTTCCCCTTCTTTTTTGTTAAAGAAAAAACTGATTACAACAACATTTTTCTTTTTTCTCCAACATAACCATGATTTAAGATGTTTGTTTTTGTTGTACTTGAAAAAAAATAAAACAAAAAGATGAGAAAGCAAGAAGATTGAATCCCAATAATTTTTTTGGGAATTACGCACATTGATTTTGCAATTAAATATTTGTTAAAAAAAGATGTATGCTCTGTTGCATATTTTGAAATAAAAAAAGAAAGAGAGAAAAGTTAGATATCACAAAGTCAAGTCCATGAAACTTTTATTTTATTCTTTTTTCCTTTTTCTTTGAGTAAGCAATAAACAAGTCATCCCAAATTTTGTTGACCAAATATCAAATAAATATATTTATATAGCATAAAAAGAAAAAAAACCTAAAACTAACCTTTGACCCGCAAGTAATACAGTAAGCCACATAGCAATATTATGACAAACAGGAGGTAATGCATCCATACTATATTTATACATATGACACCACCATAATTGTAATTTTTCTTCATGTTCATTAAAGCTATAAAAAGTAAATTTTTAAAAGTATAATAGTATGTCTTTAGCTGTTATTAATAAATAAATGTATTCCTTTGAGATAAGCAGAAGAAAAAAATTAGCCAAATTTAATAATAATGTTAAAATCAAAAAAAAAAAGAAAAAAGAGGGAGGAAGGAGACAAACGAAGGAACAAACCGTAGAGTATGATAAAAGAAGTTCCATGGTAAAGGAATTATTCCAACGCATAAATCTGCAACTGCCATATAATATAAAACAACATTTGTTGGAGTAATCATATGTTTTTGTGAAAGAACAATAGCAACCAAAACATTCGCAACAACAACTAAACAAACTAACAATGGAAATACCTAAAAAAATTTGAGGGTTACAGTATCCCTAAAAAAATTTTAAACAAACTTTTCCATAAATTAAATGTTCTAAATTTTCTTCATGTGATAACCTTAAAAAACTCATTTCTGTTTGGCAGATATTTGAACAGGCATCATAATAAAATCCATGTTCTAATCTTAAACATTTGTATGCCGCTTGTTGAGTTAAATTTGACCATACACAATTTAAACTTTTTCGTAATTCATCAACTTTTGTATCATCATTTGAATCAAGTAATAAACTTCGAAATGGGCGCATTGCAGGTTCGTCAAAAATTGACGGAGGGCAAAGTGAACATTGGACGTCGTTTGGCACAAAGGGCCTAATATAGGGGTTTTCAACGACGGCTGCCAGCTTGGCAAACTTTTTTTAAGTGAGGGGTTGTTTGTCCTCACTTATTCTTTTAAAAAAAATAATTTTATTTTTTTAATGTGCGCGAAGAAGAAGAAAGAAGAAGAAGATGAACGATGGAGGGCAGTTTTGTTGTTGAAGGAAGGAAGGAAGAAGAAGAGCTTGAGGGTGTCAAACAGCGTTTATATTTTCTGTTTTAAAAAACGGCGTTATTGGTTTCTGGAATAAAAAGTTTTTTTTGTTAAAACAAAAGTCTTAAAACAAATAATGTTGTGTTTTTTTTCGGCAAAAAAACAGTGAGAAGTATATTTTCAAAGGAAGTTGAAAAGAAGAAATATGGGGCTCGAAGAAACGAAAAAAAGAATGAGGACCCGAAAAAGAAATGAACACGAACTGAAGATTCTCAATCTTGCAAGAAAGAAAAATTGCAGGATAAAAAAGGAAAAAGGAAAAAAAGTTTTTTCGCTTCATTTTTGATGGATTTTTAAATGGATTCACAAAATTCTGCGCAGCAATATTTTTTTGGAAAAACCTTTTAATAAATCCACCTCCAAAAATATTTTGGAATCTCATGTTTTTTTAAAGCATTCGAAAAATGATATATATATTCATTTTGGGTCACTGGAATTCTTTATTCTCTCTTTTTAACAATGGCATCAGTTTTTATAGGATTCAAAAATAAAAATAAAACTTTTTCTTTGTTAAAAACAACAGTTTTTATTAAATTTTAGTTTGAAAGCGGAAGGAATCATGGCAGAGTTGTATTAAATTAAAAAGGGAAACATTCATGTAAAAGTTAAAAAATAAAAACAACAAAAAAAACGTATTCTTTTTTGATGTCCCTTTGGTTGTATTTAAAAATTAACATTTACAAATTTATGTTATTAATTTTTAAAAACCCCGTTGTTATGCCGGTTAAAAAAAGGATGATATCAAGGAAAAAAAATAGAGAGAGGGTGTGAAATAAAAAAAACACAGAAGCGGGAATCATCATTAAGGCTATTTAAAGTCAACACAAAAATAAAAAAAAAGTAAATATCCATATATTGCCTAAAGGGAAGCTCATTTTCTTTTTTTTTGTTCAAAAGCTTTTCATCACTTCTTATGTTTGTTTTTTGATTTTTATATAATATAAATTGCCAATTTAAAAAAAAAACTACTTGACAGCTAAAGTTTTTTGTTTTTACCGTTTTATTTAAAATATTATTCATTTCACCGTTTTTTGTCAAGTAGTTTTTATTTCATGAAAATACTTATATACTTGAGAAACATGAAGAATATTGAGAAAAAAAGCCCGAGGAAGAAAAAGAAGCGGTTGTTGTAATTGAAAGCATATAAATTGCATGTGCATATTATAAATTCTTTAGATAAAAAAAATAAAATAACTTCACACGGAAGTCTAAAGCTCAAAAATCCTATTGTATGAAAACAAAAAGTGGTAATAAAAAAATGTTTTTTTAAAAAGGTTTTCGGTAAAAAAAATAAAGGCAGCATCCTTTCGATATCTCCTTCTTCTTCAAAAAAGAAGCATCCATAAAAGAATTGCAAAATAATGAAAAGAAGAAGAAAATAGTCCAGGCTTTGAAAAAAAACGAAGACCTTATAGCTGTCGTTTTTAGTAAATCTGAAGCGAAATGTAATCGGCATATAATAGTAGTTGACATGTATCTATCTATCTTATCCTGGGGAAAGGGAAAAAAATGCCGAAAAAAAGGGAATACCGATTTTCCGTTCACTAAAAAGAAGGACTTTTATTTTTGCTGATAACATAATTAAGTCACATCGCCTTCCAAAATTCTTTTTTTGTTGCTCCCTATATTTTCTTATGAGAATAAGCAAAACGACATTTTTGACATTTGCAAAAAAAATTTAAAAAACGGAAAATTGAAACCTAATTGTTCTGAGGTCACTTTCTAATTAATCCTGTCTTTTTTTTAAAAAAAGAAGGAGGGAAAACTGTATTAGCATCGTCTCTATTTTTAAAAATTCGTAAAAAAATCGTGTTAATAAAAAGGGTTAAAAAGAAGAAGGATGAATAAAAAAAAGGAGGGGAGAGAAAAATGATTTGTAAAAAAATGATTTATTTAACATGCCACAAAACAACAACATTCAGATTGCAATTGCCGTTAAGTGCCACACAAAAGAAGAAGACGCGGAAAAAAAATAATGCATTTTTTTGTGGTGAAAACTCAACAAGTCGTAGGCGGTACTATGATAATGCCTTTCAACAAGAAATTGAAAATAAGGAATAGAAGTGATGACAGCAAACGTTATTCCTTAACAGAAAAAAGAAAAAAAATTATGGTTTAGAAACCAAAAAAAATTATTTCTTACAATAAACAAAGAAAAAACAGCTTCATTTCTGTCGAGTTTATAAGTGCCGCCATTTATTAAGCAACCACCAAAGATAGCATTGTTTTTTTAAGAAGAAAAGAAAGTTTTTTTAAACATAGAATAGTTGTCTATCGTTTCACTTACGTTTTTTTCTTTAACCAGGATGAAGTATAAAAGAAGAAGCAGCTAAATGCCTGGAATCGAAAAACTTAACCTAATCCAAGAAAAGAAAAGAAAAAAACGGTGCAACCTCTTCTTTCCTTTGTGAAATTGGTAGCCGCCTACTTTTGTTAAATGGAAAAATGAACAGTAAAAGCAGTTCCAAAAATTTTTCTCAAGGGAAAATTTTTGTTTCTCATTTCTTTTCTAAAATCACCTTATTTTCATGGATGTTACTTTTGCGGAAAATCGCATTCGTTTTTTTTATCTTATTTGTAAAATAAATAGGATCCAATAAAATGTAAAAGAGTTTATTCATTTTCATTACATTTTTAAATAAGAAATTGAGGAAAAGAAAAGAACCATTACTAAAGTTTGGCCAATTTTAAAAATATATAGGAAAGCCAAAACTTTTCTTACAAATATTTAAATTTGAAAAAAAAGAGAGAAACCACGTACATAAAAGAATTGAAAAATTCTATCAAAAAATAAAATGGAGATAAAGCAAAAAATGGAATATTATAATCAAAGAAAAGGAAAGCAAAAATAATAATAATAATACAAAGCTTTTACTAACACAATTGTAAAAGTTGACTAAACAATTAAAAAATTTTTTTTTAAAATATTATTAATACAAATCATAATTTGTTTGTGATTTTGTTGCTTGATTACTTGCTCCACAAGTAATTAATTCCATACAAAGTGCAGATCGTCGAGTTTCATCAATATTTCCCATAGATTGTAAAACATTTAATGGAGTTTCCATGCATAAATCTGGAGTATTAACTAAATCTGTCATTGTTTCTTCAGAAATTGATTTTTTGAAAATTTCAATTAATGCAGGATCCATACAATCAACAACATAATGGATAACAGTTCTTCCATTGGTTGCATCAGGGATCATTGGATCAGCTCCACATGCAAGAAGTTGTTGAATTGTTAAACGGCTATCAATAATTCTTTGACTTTCTTCTTCTAATGAACCATGATTTTTTACTGCACAAAGTAATGGAGTTAAACCCATTCCATTTTGTGCATTAATATTTGTTCTTGGATGATTGCAAATTGTACTTACAACATCAAACATTCCCCGGGTTGCTGCATAATGAAGTGAAGCATCACGTTCATGTCTCAATGTTTGGGTATTTGGATTTGCACCTGCTTCCAAAAGATATTCAACAATTTCAGGGCATCGTCTTTCAACAGCTAAGAACAATGGAGTTTCATTCATTTTATTTGGCATATCAAACATGCGATGACTTGATGCATTTTCAAGTTTAAGCATTCTTTCAACAAGTGTATAAATTTTTGCAAAATCCATGAGTTTTGTTACGATATGAAGAAGAGTATCTCTATCAGGATCTTGATAGCTTAATGCACCAGGGAAATACATCATACATTTGCATGTCCATGCCCAAGCTTGATCCATATCATCATCACTGATAAGGGCACGCAATTTTTCTTTTGCTGGTCTTTGTTGTGAATCAACGGATAATGGAGCACTTCCAGTTTTTGATTGATATCTATGTTGGTCATTGCTTGGTGTGCATGGTCCACTAATGCCACCATGAGGTTGAGCAGGTGAAGTTTGTGGTGCACTTCCTGCACTCAATGGTGAATCACATCCGCTATCTGCTGATAATGGACGATTATGATGTTGTGGACTTGAGTTTGAACTACTTGGTGAAAATGAATTTTTAATTGTTGTGTATGCATCAACGTCTTCAGATCCAGTTGTATAACGTCTTGAATATTTTAGGATAAAATCTGACAATGATTCAGGAAGTTCTGTTTCACCCTGAAAAAAAAGTATGCTGTAATTGAAGCCTAAACATTGGAAAAAAAGAATTTACTTCATTATTTGTTGATAAAAGTCTATTAATTTCAGATGAGGTTAATGCATGATCTGCAAAGCCACCAAAAGCTGCTGTTTCAGCGATTTTAGTTTGTGGCATTTTTTGTTGTTGAGCTTGTGCGGCTGGAACAGCAGCTTGTGGATAATATGCTTGCTGGGAAGCGGTAGGCGGTTGATAATAATTATTATAATAATTTTGTGGTGAAGTTGCTGAACTATATCCATTATCAGAGAAAAGAGTATCTGGTGTTGAACTATTTGAAGCAATGACGTCACGATTTGCATACCAATAATTTTGTCCTGGTGAATAATCATAATTATTATCATAACCGGCACTGTAACTTGTTGGATCTTCAACAGCCGATTGGGCAGCTGCACCATAGTGTAATGTATTTCCACCATATGGATGAAAGGTCATTGGGGTTCGGGTTGTTCGAACTGGACCACGTGAAATTAATTCACCTTCATTTTCATCTTTTTTTTCGGCTTTTTCTTTTTCATCTGTTGTCTCTTTCTTTTCTGCATCCTTTTTCTCACTCTTTTTTTCTTCGTCAACTTTAACTTCCTCTTTCTTTTCAGCAACTTCTTTTTTCTCTTCTACGGCTTTTTCTTCAATGGCAGCCTCTTTCTAAAAATGCCAATTATACGGTAAAAAAATAATATGGGAATTTTTTAAAAAAAAATTACCTTTTCAGGAACTGTCGGCTTTTCTTCAGCAAGTAAATCAGCAAAAAGATTTGCGCCATCTCGAGCAAATTTAGAAGTTGTATTAGTTTTACGTGCCAATGCACTTGAGCGTAAACTTTGTAGCGTAACAAAATCGGCTGGACTTATGGCATCCATTGTTCGCATTGTCTTCTTTTCTTTTGGCTTTGATGGTGGAATATTTTGTTTATTCAATGAAAGCTTCTTAAGATCTTCAATAAGAGCTTCGGCACCATTGATAGATTGTGAAGCGGGCAATGCGCATGGCATTGCACGTGCGACCAAAGTCGAATCAGTTGACATCCTTGGTTTATTTGAAAGAAATATACTGTAAATAAAGGGGGAAGACAACACTGAAGAAAATTCTAAAAATGAATTTCGTATTTAAAATTTGTTTTTCTATTTACGCGGAAAAAAAAGAAGAAGTGCCATTTTATTTTTCTCGCATTTCATAATACCACGTCAATAAACACACATAGAAAAAAAAGAAGTTTTAACGTTTTCTTTAAAAAAGTCTAAATTTAAAGTGTCCACTACTTTTCTTGGGGTGACTACTTGCACAGTTGAAAAAAAAGCGGAGATTGCTGCGCAAATACTTATACAAAAATGCAAACAAGCTTTTGCTGACCGACAATGGTGTGCGCGTTAATGCAAAGGTTGCGAAGTTTTTAGAATAACAAAAAAAGATGAAATGAATTTATTTTTATATAATCAATACAACCACGAAAAATTGGTTAAAAAACTGTAATGTTTTTGTTTTCAAACTTATGCGCGAAAACAATATTTTGATTTGGACGCGGAAGAAAAGGTAGAAAAAACACGTTTTTATTTCAGCAGTCATTCTTGAAAATTGCGGCATTCAAAAATATAAATG
>JAQIXH010000404.1:0-13660 GCA_034700145.1 Panagrolaimus detritophagus
CAACATCTTCTAAAATTTTTGATGCTTCTATTAAATCTGGATGATCAGAAGATGGATGCATGATCTAAAGATTTAAAAAAAATTTTTTTAAAATTTAAATTTCAAGAAAATATAAATTTCAAAATTGTACTTTTTCATAAAGTGAATCATCTGTTAATTGAATGAAAGCATCTAAATCTTCATGGCATTTTTCCAATGAAATTTTTCTTCCATCTTTTGTCCGAAACATTAAATGTGGACCAGCAAGTTTAAATGCGACTGTTATCCTGCAAAAAATATTTTTTCGTCCAGTAAATAATAATAAATTAGCTTACATTTTATCTTTTGCCAAAACATTTTTGTGATAATATAAAGTTTTGAACAATTCAGCTTTTGATTCAAATATTGATCGAATTTCATTGGCATTACTTTCAGGAAATTTTAAACAATAAAATCGATTACTGTAATCTAATCCAATAAAAGCAGATTTTATAAATCGCTTTATAATGTTCTGAAATTTACATATTTTTTTTTCTAAGGGTAAAACAAAGTTTCTCAAAAAACGCAAACCATATTAATTGAATATTTATTTAATCCACTTCGAAGTCCATCTCGATAAATGTAATCCAATTTATCGACATCTAATCCATTTCGAAGATTATTTACAATATCAAAGATATATGCCTTTTTTGGAGTTATTGGAAGATTCCATTCTCCATTAATATTGAAAATTGGAGGTGGATCTATCAAAGCTCGGATTAGATTAAAGTCTCTGTCTGTTAAATGTTGTCGAAGTCCGATATTCGTTTTTCTAGGGGAATCCATCAACATTTTGTCAAACAATTTTACTGACATTTTTTGATGCTTAAAAATATATTTAGATAATTTTGATGCTGATAAAAAATGACAAAGTTACCAAATCTGGAGTTGCAAAACATTCTTCATAAAGATATGAAAATGCAGGATGTCCAAGATTTCGTAAAAGTGATGCAAGAATTACATCAATCATTTCATTCCCAGATAATTTAAAATCTTCTGGTAAAAATTGTAAATGCTTAACAAATTTGAAAGCTAAACATGCAGTTCTAAAACAAATCAAAAATATGATTGGTTCCGTTAAAAAGTATTATAAATTTTATTTCCCTTTATGCAAAAAACCCATACCCAATTGAATGTTCAAATCTTGTATGAGTTGCGGATGGAAAAACATATGAACATGAGCCAAGCTGCTTAATTCTTTTTAATCGAGAAAATATTGGAGTATCACAAATTAAATTACAAATTTTTGGTAATTTTAATGGAGAATATTCATTCATATTTATTATTATGTATTTTGTATTAAGCGGATCCCATTCAGTTGGCTTTGATTCAGTTGGCTTTGATTTTTCAATTAATTTGAAAAATTTATCGAATTCACGCTGAAGTTTTGATTTGTTCTTTTTGATGATTGGTTTTGTTGGGCCATTTAATGTGGTTTTGGTTACAGAATTTGGTGACTGTTTTCCCATTGTTTTATAAGCTTAAATTAAATTTTTAATTCCGGAGCAAAAAAACACACAACCAAACAATTAAAAGTCAAACAGCAAAAGAGCAAACGATTTTTTCCGGTTGAAAAAACTCCAAACTGAATAAAAAGCACTGGTTTTAACCGGCTTTTATTGTTTCTGATAAGCTAGTTTTTTCAACAAATAACCCTTTTTTTTATCAGCAAAATAGATATTTTTGGAGATAGTCATGAGATGTTTTTAAGCATCCTGATCACTACATTTATTAATAGGTTTCCAGTTTTTATTGTGCGCTGGAGTAATTATATTAGGTTTGAATAATAGTTTCATTTTATATTTTTATATATTTAATAAAGCTGTCCAAAAAGTTTTGTAAAACCATTTAACTGTGTAAAATTTAAAGATGGTTTAAAGCAGAAACTAGAAAAACTTTGGAACAAACAAATCTATTTTTAATCTTTTTTCTGTGATAACGATATTTTTATTGTTGATTGATAAATTTTGCTCGTGATTAATGCAAGTTCACTTTTTTAAAAATGGATGCAAAATTGCATTGTTTCATATATGAAACCAAAAATAAACAAATTGTATGAATAAATAAGACAAAGAAAACGTTAACGAGGGTTTTAAAAATTTAAATGAGAAAAGCAACGCTAAAAATGAAAGACGAAGGGATTTTGCAAAAAAAAAATACGATAAATTTTTCATCAAAAAATCAAGTTCTGGCAATGTATGTCTCAGTGCCAAACACTTTTCAAAAAAGCGTTTGGCACTGATTTTTTTTTTAAAATAAAATTTTGTTTACAAATTTAGGAACGCGCGCAGTTTTTTCAAAGTTCGCCAAATGTTATAAGTTTGGTAGCATTAGAATCGCCGTAAAAAAATCATTGGAAATAAAAAAAGAAAAAATAAAAAAAATATTAATATTAAGGTTTAATTAAGTGTTAAAAAAACAAAAAAATTAATTTTTTTTAGCCGGGGAACACATTTGTTTGAAAGAAATATTTTCGTGTCGCGTTCGCAAACAACACTTTTTTGCAGCAAAAAAAATTTTTTTTTCAAAGGTGATAGCGCGGGTTCGATTCCCAGCTGAAACACAAAAATATTTTTTATCTCCGATTGAGCTGATTTTTGGTACATATAAGCTTTCGACTATGGAGAATCCGAAAATAAAAGCAGTTCTTTATTTAAAAAAAGTTAACGGCTGTGGGAGTCGAACCTTTGACCGTTTCATTAAAAAAACGTTGCGCAGCGCTTCCCCCACTGCGCCATAGACGCAAATTTTTGAGGGTCAACTTTGGGCAAACTTTTATTAGTATCATCAGATGCAGAAAAAAATTCTGCATCCGATAGACACGATACCAAATCCGGAGGTTTCCGAGTGTAATACAACCTCATCAAAAAAACGTAAAAAAATACGGTTTTCTCCTATATTTTTCATTTTTTTGTAAATAAATAGTATTTAAAAGTTTGATTTTCGGAATCAGCGCATTTTTTTACATATATTAGGATAAAAACCGAAATTTTAAAAAAAAGTTTAAATTTCTACAGTATACCTCTCTTTTATTTTCTTTTGGATAAAAAAAATGAAAGGCAACACTGGCGTCGCACATTGCTGCGCGCGTTCCTATTTTAAAGACCGTTTTTTATCTTCAAAAAAGTTTTTTAAACCATAAAAAATGATGATAAAAATTTTTTCTAATTTTGTAGAATTTTTAAAACGATTTTAAAGACAATATTAACTTTAATTTGCATTTTATTTGCCAAAAAAAGAAGACAGAAAACTAAATATTTATGAAAAAAAGCACTTTTTCTTCTTTTTTCCTTTATTTTATATTTTCACCCGGAGTCGACTCCACCACCGTGACTCCGGCTCCGACTCCGGAGTCAGAGTCGCAACAATACTGATTAGAATGCCCCTTTTTAACAAATCTTAAATTAATTATGAAATTGTTAATCTCAAAAAGATAAAAAAAACTGATTTTGCCGTGGTGAAAAAATTTCATTTTATTAGAACGCAAAATTTTTTGCTGATCTTTTGATTTTGCAGTTTTTGATTTTTGATATGAAAAATGATGACTTTTTGAAAAAAAGAGGGGACGGTGTTCTCTTATCACATTTTACATAAACAATAAAAATGACAATCAATTTTTTGGACTAATTTCAAAGATTGTTTTTGCATCATGCTTATACTACATCAGACAGATAAAAGCATGTCTTGCTTATTTTTTTGATGATTTATTTTAAATTGGAAATGGTATTTAAAGGAAAGAATTATCATGAATTTTTTTATATTATTCTAATTGCATTTGATTAAAAATAATTAAAATGCATTTACTTTTGTTAATCGCTATTATTGCATTTGTGCCATGTTTAACTGCTGGAGCTGATCTTCCACCACAACTTTGTACTTCAATTAGAGCAACAAAAATTGAAGAATATTTTGGAACCGGTTACAATACAATCAGAGTATCAATGAATTTAACAATTTTTAAATTTGGTGATCAAACTTGGATTAGTGTTGGAAAAGTTAATTACACCTCGGACGATGGAAGGATTCCGGATTATATTTGTGCAAATGTTCCATTTGATATTAATGTCCCAGATCCACAAAAATGCAGTCCAAACCTTGGTACAACTTTTGCATTTTCCCTTCAAGAGCCATATTTCTATCTTCATGGACATTTTAATGGATATTGGGATGAAATTTTTTTTGGATATGCCGATGATGGAACTTTTAGTAATAGTGATGGCACCCTTATGACTCCTGCTCAACCCACATATTCAACAACATTTTCAAATCGAAATTCAAATATTGTTGATTCACAAAATTGTACTTCATTTACTTCAGCTCCAATTGCACCAAAATCACCAAGATGTAAAAGTTTTGAAAGTAAAACTGAAATATTAAATTCTGATAATTCCACTTATGCAACTTCAATTGGAAACTATAATTTCATTGGGGGAAACAATATAAATGCAAAAGCTAATTTTACTGGACCTTCGGATTTTTTTGTTATTTTTTGGGTTAATGGAAGTCCATGTGAAAGGTAAGTGATCAAATTTGCATAAAAGTTGTTTAATCAAAAAAGGGTAATGTGGTGAATGGTACGGTACTTCTTTGGTCTCCCCCTTCTCAAAAAAAAATTTTTTTCATTCACAAAAGCAACCGCTCACTTTTCAAACAAAATTCAATAATTTTATGCAAATTTTTGTAAAAAATATTTTTGTTGAGAGGGGAAACCAAAGAAGTCCCATCAAAAATTTGGTTATGAAATATGCGAATTTTTTAAACATTTTGAGTTAATTTCCAATTTTAGCAAATATCATAATTATTGCAACTATCAACTTTTTGACGGTGATGGCAAAATTATCATTTTTTCTTCAATTGTTAAATTTGTTGGTTCTGAAGATAAAGGAAATGCAATTCCATTGATTGGTCGAATTATTATTCGTAATGATGAAACTTTAATGGCAGAAGGAATTCCATTTACACCTTCAAATGCTTGCCTTTATACAAGTTTCAAATTTGGGGATACCCAAATTTCAAAGAATCAATTTTGTTGTACTGAATTTGAAACTGCTTGAATTTAAATTGTGAGATATTAATAAATAAATCTGAATTAAAAATATTAAAGTTTCAAATACGCTTCTTTTTTAACATTTTTTTATTCACATTTAAAAAAGGTTGTTTTTTCTCTAAAAAAATTATTTTTATATGAATTAACTTGAAAAATTTATTGAGAGAAAGTTTTTTTTGTCCTCCCTGATTTGCAAGTTTTATCATTAAATTTTTTTGTAAAAATTTTTTTAAAAATACACAAATATTACAATAAACTAATTTTATTGACAAAATTTTATTAATGAAATATTTACATTATAAGCATGGCTAATTTATATTGAATGAATGATGAAACGTGATAAGGGTTTGGACAAACCCTGAAAATATAACCGTAATTTTTAAAACATATTTACATTTTTAATGTACACCAAATTCTTTTATGTTGAAATAACAGATTTTAAATTAATAACACTTCCACGGGAAATTTGATAATCTGAGACATATTTGTTTCGTTCAAGTACAGTATCTAAAAATTAAAAGAATATTTTCTAAATATTAATTTTTATGAGTTACAAACCTTTGTAAAAAAGTGCTTTTCCTTTAAGGGAATTTCCAGTGATTACAGTTGAAAATGTACATTCACTCCAAATTGATTGAATTGTATCATTTGAATGAACATAAATTGGCATGGCAATGCCTTTTTCGTTCTGAAAAAAGTAAAAGTATCGTTAGAAAACATAGAAAATATATTGGAGGCAGAGTTATGCGAAATCGAAATTACTGAAAAAAAATTTTTCGTCCGAAATCGAAATACTGATTTTTTTGGTTATTTCGATTTCCAAAAAAATTATGCCGGTTTTGGTATTTCGGATTAAACAAAACCAAAATTTTGATTTAGCAGGACTGTTTTTAAAAGGGATTTCAAATCATCAGATTCAGTAAAGGTTTTTGAATCAAAAATAGTAAAAACCCAGTTTTTTTCAAAAAAGTCAAAAAAAAATTTTCTTCGAAAAAAATAAATCAACGATAAAAAAGAACGTACTTTAATAAAAAGAATAATCGTAGAATTTTCTGTAAGCATAATTGATATCTAAAATTTGGTAATCTTTTAAAAATCGAATATTACATCAATCACACAAAAAAGAGCAATTCACAATTTTGGATTCTTTGCTTTTCCTTTGCATCTTTTTTCCTTTTATCAAAAAAGTTTCCCTTTTAAAACTCCGCCTTTTTTTCTTGACAAAAACTATCAAACTTTGTTCTTTTGATTTTTAAAAAAGAGTTCGTTTAAAAAAAATCGGATGGCTCTTTTTGAAAAAAAGACTTTTCCTTGAAAGAACGAACCAAAACTGCCACATGGGAAAAAAGCAGGCAGATAGAAAAAAGCATTGAATGTTCTTTGTTAATTGAAAAAAAAGAGACAAGACACTTTTTTGGACGGAAAACGTGATTATTTGATTTTTATGGGAAAAATGCAGCATTGTCGGAAAATCATATCAAGAAAACTGAAATAAAATTGTTTTAGCTTTAATTCAGTATATCTGTTTATGGATTGATGAGATTTAATTTTGTTTATTTATTCCGTAAAAAATGTCTGTGAAAAACGTTTTTAAATTAAAAATTAAAAATTTTAATTTTAGTAAAAGAGAAATTTCAAACTTCAAAAAGAATTTTTTTCGTATGTTTTTAAAATCAGTCAATCGGGTTAATTAAAAATATAATGTAATCTGATTTTTTTGTTGAGTCAAGAAAGAAAATATCGAACGATAATGCTGTTATCGAGATAGTAACGTTTAATAAACGATATAAAATATTTAGGTTACTATCGTTTGGATAGTAACAACAGAATACGATATTGAAATGTTTTTCTTATATTCATTTTGATAATAACATTGAAAAACGCCGTACAAATCTTTTTCTTACTCTTAGTTAGATAATAACATTTAAAAACCAGTGTTTGCTTTTTTTTGTTCGTGTAAGCTTTTTAAACATTAAAAATTTTATTATTTTAGTACAGTTGATTAGAAAGTGTCGCATTTTTAATACATTTTTTTACACAATACAAAATTGTGGAAGAAAAAAAACAAAATAAATCAAAAATGTTGTGACAAAAAATCTTTTAAAATCCGTTTTCATTGATTTTGCAAAAAAATAATATTAAAAGAAGCAACAAACTAGGCATTTTAAACAAACATGTGCTTTTCTTTGTTTTATTTAAAGTTTTTTCCTTTTTCACGTTTTCTTCAAAAGAGACAAAAAAAATACCAGTGCTTTTTAAGGTTATCAAAAACATAAACAATGCACTTTCATTTTGATAACGAAATAAAAAAACCTAAAAAAAACAGATTTCGAAAGGAAGAACGAAAAACATTTTGTTTTTAAAAATAATTTTAATCCAAAAATTCTACCTTTAAAAGTATTCTTTTTTACGACGATTACCGTTTTCGATTAAAAATACCTTATTTTCATACCTATTTTGGGGGGTCGGATTTTTTGAGCTCGGCCGAGGTCCCCCTTGTCATGTTGGGAGGTTTTTCGGAGCTCAAAATCAAAAAAATTTGGAACCGTTTTTGTCTCAAAAAAGAGAGTAAAAAAATTTTGTATATCATTAGTAGATATACAAAATTTTTCAACAATAACCATCATGTCTGAAGTTGAAAATTTTCCCCAATATGGATAAGCAAGATCTTCTTGGCATTGAACATTAAGAGGCCGTAACTTGATAAAGCTCAACGTATTGGGATTTGAAAAAACTATTGTGTATTTTTCATTTAAGTCAAATAATATCATAAACCATGATAATAAGTTTTGATCAATATATGGAAAGGACATTTTTGATTCTGCAAAAAAAAATTGACAACTGAGTTTAAAAAATTAGCATCTGGAGTTGGATCATTGATGACTGCGGGATCCGTACCCTCTGGGGGTTCAGGTTCTGGCTCTTTAATATTTAAAATTTTTTGTTCAAAATCTTTTGAGTAATGCCGATTTTCCATTGGTGGTTCAAGGGGATCATCTTCAATTGCTTCAATTTGTACAGCTTCTGCTTCATTATTAACATGAAAGTCTTCATGTTCGCGTTGGGCAGGTTTTACTCCTTCTGCAGAAGCTTCCTTTCCACCTTCATATGGTGATTCATCCATATGTCCAAGAGCTGTTTCTGGATTAATACTTCTATCAACGCCTGCTGTTTCAGGTACAACCATGTTAAGCGATTAAATAATATTTATAGTTTCTAGAAATTAAAAGTTAGCAGAAATTAAATGATAAATACAAATTTTCCAGACACGATAAAAAATTTTAGAAAAAAAGAAACGTTTCAAAATTTTGACAAATAAAAATAATTGAAACTTAAAATAATTTACTTTGAAAAATATGCTTATTTATCGATTAAATATAATTACTCCTAAACTGCTATAAATAATGTCTGGTAAAAAGAAATATTTTAGTAACAAAAGTTTTTTAAACCCCAAAAATAGGTCATCAAAGATTTAAAAATTGATAAATAAAAACAGAAACCCATAAACAATGACGCATTTTTTTTATTAATGATGTGGTAAAAGTTTGTTACACTAATTTTGATAAAAAAAATCAAAATTTTATAGTAATCTAATGAATTATGAGAGTTGATTTAAATGTCACATTTTTTTAAGTACCAAAAATTTAATGAAAAACAAATATCAAAATTTATGTTAAAAAAAGTTTAAAAAAGTTGGGATAAAAGTTTTAAAAATAGCTTTAAAAAGAAATGTATAGCATTTTTGGATAATACAAGCAAAAATGAGCTAAAATATTTTAAAAGTCATTTTTTGTAATTTTCGACTTATTTTCAAAATTTTACACCAAAAATCGAAAAAAAATGTGACAGATGAAAAATTTGCATAAAAAATGAGAGATATGGAATTTAAATTCGTGATCTCTGACCTCAAATTAGTCTACCTACCAATTCTTAGCCTCATCCGAGGATTCTCATTTTTTTGAAATCCGACGAGAAAGTCGAAAATTACAAAAAATGGCTTTTAAACACAAAAGTTGTTAAAATAAAATTTTTTTAACAAGAAATCCCAAATGTTAAACCCCAAAAAACAAATGAAATTCATTAAAAAAAAGTATTCGACTACTTCAATGAAAAACAAATTTAGTCAATAACGAAAAAATGAATAAACAACAAACAAAAATATGCTTTGGAGAGAGAAGAAGAAAAAAACATGAAAGAAAGTTGTTTACGCTGCAATTGGAAAAAAGGGGGGTATTTGGGTGAGTGAGAGAGAGACAGCAGCCAGCAATGTTTCTTAATGCTGCTGCTTATGTTCCTTTAAAATAAAAAATGAAAGGAAGCATTTTTTTTTCGCCCCTTTTGGCTATTTCATGACTCTGACTGACTGAAAAAAGGAAAAGAGAAAAAACAATTGAAATTTATATTATTTTTTAAGGAAACATTATTTTCCAGTCATATGCTTTTTTCTCATTTCAAATTTTAATCCTTTAAAAAAATAATAAAAAACTGTTTTGCTTTCAAAATGTTTTAACTTGCATGACTTTTTGTTGCAAAAAAGGAAAGTGTGACAATTTATGGTTAAAAAAACTAAAATTACTTTTTAAAAAATCACCATATCAATATGTTGAAAATTAACCTTCGAAAAATTATGCGCTTGGTTTTCTTTACAGTAATCCTTTTCAATTCCCTGTAAAAATCCCAAATCCCCAAAAGACAAAATAACTTTGAAAAATAATAAAAGATTTTATGCTTTTGCAAAAAAATAAAAGATAAAAATGTTAACAAAACTGGAAAATTACAAAAGAAAACAGTTATAATAAAAAAATAGGAACAATTCTTTTTTGGTTATTATTCTTTCTTTCATTCTTTTCGACCATTATTCATCATTGCAATAAGTGCTTTGTATTTAGCATCTTTTTCAACAAGATCTCTAACCTTTTGGCGAAATTTTGTACAAGCTTTCTTTTGAAGTTTTGGATTATCCTAAAATAAAATTTATTAAAAAAGATGTTATATAGAATTGTCTGTTTTCCAATACGAACAAATATAACTTCTCCGTCTTCGAGAATCGACGTTCAAGTTGGAAAATCATTATCACAGTTAAGTCAGATATTTACTTCAACATTTGACTTAAGATACAAAATTATGTAATCCCCCAAAATTTGGATGTATAAAAATATATATACATTATTAAAAAAAAGCCTTACAGGAATTGCTGGAAGTTCATAAAGTGTACCAGATGAAATTTTTACACGCATTCCAGGCATAAGTTTTGTTTTATCACCATCAAAGATGAAGACTTCACGTACGGGACGAACAGGTTGAGCACCACCATCATCATTTCCAACAGCGGGAGCTGGGGCAACTGGAGGCTAAAAAGATTATTCATGATCAATCAAATGCAAAAACAATAACCTAAACATACCTTATAATTTTCCAATAAAACAAAAGTTTGTGGATGTTGTTTATAATATTTTTTCATTTCTGCTTTACGATTCTGTAAACAATAAAGTCATTAGTTTTTACAAATACATGCATATATATATGAACTTACTTGAACTTGTTTTGCACCAATAAATTTGGCAGTATTTGTACAGATTTCAATTTCTGGAACAATTAAATCACCAGCATCATTCAATTCTGTGCCAAGAGAACGCAAATAATCATGTGCATTTTGATAACCATTTTCATTAGCAGTTTTTGTAAGATCAATCCGATAGTCTCTAAAAAATCAAAACATATATTTATTATTTCTATAAAAATAAAAAGCAACTTACTCAACAAGTCCTTCACAAAAATCTTCAAATGTAAGAATTTTAGCATGTTGATATGCAGCAAGTTTAAGAGCGACATTTGCATGGTCAAGAATCGCTTCTTTTGCAGTCATAGTTTCAGCTGATGACATTCTTGTGAGTGAATAAGAGTTAATTATGATTAATACAAATCTGAAAAAAAATAGTATAAAGTAAAGAATAATACAAAATTAATATTTTAGTGATAAAGTAAAAAAGTAGAAAACACGATATCGAAGAAAATAAGAGTTCGAAAAGGAAGGAACAAAAAAAAGTCGGTCAACGAACAGCTTCGAAAATGTTCGTTGCATGGGAAAAAGAGAAACAGTATTTTCCCTGCAAGAGATTCGATTCTGTTTATTTTTTGAATCTTTTTTTAGCTCTAAAAATTATAATCACACACACTTCTGTAAATATGCAAATTTGTACATTGACAAATGTTTGTTCATATTTTTTTTCTAGTTTATTATTACTTTTCTACAGTTTTGTTGTCGTTGAAAAAAAGTCTGTAAAAAATGGGAGCAAAATTATCAACGGATAAAGAAGATTTTACGGTAAAAAATTTGTTTTAACTTTTATACTTTGTACTTATCGATTATTTTTTTAGATTCATCCATCAACGGTTGAACTTGGTGGAGACGGAAAATCAAGAGTGTAAGCTATTTTTGTTAAATGTACTTTCTTTTATATCTCATCTTTTTTTAGTTTATGTGGTTTAGAAAGTTCACATCAATTTGCAACAAATGTAAATCCTCTACAATTTATTGAATCAGAACCAGCATCAGAACTATCAGAATGTATAATAAATATAAATACACCATATTTAACATCACAAACTTCACTTGAATCAATACCAACAGAACCATGTCCATGTTTTATGCATCAAAGAAATCTTGAAAGAAATTTACAAATTGTTGATCAAATTCCAATTACTTCAGCATTTTTGCTAAAATTAAAACCAAAAACAAAATTACAATCTTGGATTGCAACAATTCCATCAGGAGATGATTTATTGGATGGTTTACAATGGATATCAAAATTAACATATATTTTTTGTCCACCAATTCCAACATGGATTATACAAAAGGTTGCATTTCATCCACCAGAAAATGGAAAATATTATTTTTTAATTGCTGGAGAGGTTTGTCTTTTTATAAAGGATTTGATGGATGAGGGATTGGATACATGGAAGTGTTGGTGGGAGTCTTTCGCAGCTCATGTTACATTATCCATGCCAGCACATGCTTATAGTAGCTGCTCCACCATTGTTCTAGAAGACATCTGCAACTTGTTTAAGTACTCTTGCATCTTTCACGTTAGCTTAACACTATCAATTTTTAGGAAGGTAATCGAAAAGAAATATTTTCTGCTGAAAACGCTTTAAATGAACCAAATTTAAAAATATGCTTTCGTGGATTTCTTGGTCGTGGATATATGGAAATATCTGTTGCAAAAGGACTTTGTCGAATAAATGCAAGTCTTTATTTTTGCAGTAATCCTTTTTATAATCTTTTATTTTTTTAGACACATATAATTACAACTTCAATGAAACATCATTTAGTTTTAATTCGAATAATTTGTAAAGCATCAAATGTTTCAAATACAAAATCTCCAAAAATTATGATAATTTCACAACCAAATAGTAGTGATCTTGGTGCATGTTTGATTGCAGATCCATCGCTGATTGAAATTGCAGATTCGTTACATTGTGATGTAATTGCATATGATTATAGTGGATATGGATGTTCAACTGGACATCCCTCACAAGAATCAATATATTCTGATATTGAAGCTGTATATAATTTTGTTTCAAATGCATTAAATTATACGGAAGAAAATATTTCATTATTTGGTTTTTCAATGGGAACTGCAGCATCTATTCATTTAGCTTCAATTCGACAAAATGTAAGCTTTTTTTTATTAAAAGGGATTTTTTGTAAGATAAAAATATATGTTTAAAACTCTATAATGGTGATTGCTATTTATGCATGCGGTTTCTGACGGCGTGGCCTTTTTTGGGATTTATTTTGAGGATTAGTGTTTTTGGAATTTTTTCGGGGATCAGTTTTTTGAGGAAAAATATTTCGGGATTTTATTATGAGAAGAAATTTTTCAGGGATATTTGTTTGGGGATTAGTTGTATGAGGAAAATTTTTTCTCCTTCTCACACGTGCTTTAAGATTTGTATTTTATTTTGCCTGTTTATTAACATTTTTTTCCACATTTATCAAAAATTCAAAATTATTACGAGAAAAAAGAAAGCGTAAGGTTTTTAAGTTGAAGAACTAGAAAGAAAAATTTATTGATTAAAAATGTCAACCATCTTTTTAATGTTGATAACAGTGATATCTTTTTTTCTTCATTCTATCTTCATTCTAAAGCGCATGAAAAGCATTTTCTGTTTTTTTCTTTTAAAGCAAAAAATTTAAAGAATCTGCAAAACAGTTGAATGTCGAAACGTTCATCATTTTTTCTACCTCTCGCAACAAACACAACTTTTGTAGATAAAAATGAAGAATTTTTTTGAATAAAAAAGTAACAAATGAAAAAAAAGTCGTTTGTAAAAAAAATTAAAATTACCGTAATTTTTCCGTCCACAATTTTTGCCATTCATTTCCAAGACTTGGTATAGAGTTTAGCAGACTCAGATTTGTTTTCTAGTTTAAATAGCATATAAGGAAATCCCGCTAAAGTAAGCGAAAATGAATACTTTCGTAAACTTGATTTGCTTTTTCTGTCAAACATATTACTGTACTACTTTTTTTAGTTATGTGGAATGATACTTGTTGCACCATTTACTTCATTGCTTCGAATAATTGGAAAA
>JAQIXH010000405.1:0-13652 GCA_034700145.1 Panagrolaimus detritophagus
GAAGAAATTTCTTCGATTTGTTTTTGTGGCATAATTTTGAACTGAAAAATTAATATAATTACACGTCAATTTTTTTTGCCTTGAACAAATAATTTCCAAGGCTATCATTTGACACAATTTAGTTTCACCGTTGAAATTTAAACAGAAAACGAAAACAAAAACGTTAAAAAACAAAAAAACCTATCACCAATAAAAAATTGCGGCATTTGATTGAAATTTTTTTTGGAAGTGTCACTCTTTTTTTATTCGAGGTCAAACAATTTTCCTCTTACATTTTTTTGCATTTAACTAAAATTTTTTTTTTTTTAAATTAAAAAAAGCTTTAACAATTCTCTCAAAGAAGGCTTTGAATATTGATTAAAAAAATGCCAAAAAAAGCTGATGCAGATTTTGAAGAAATCCTAAATGGATAAAAATTTGCAAAAAGTGAGGAGCCATTTATGTCGGTTTTTTCGTCGATTTTTTAAGTAGGAAAAAATAAAATTCTCCTTCTCTCCTATGTTAAAAATTTTTTCGGAGATAAGAAAGATTTTTTTCATGCGTAAAAAAAATTTTTCTGGCAAAAAAATAAAGTTTTAGGTCCAGCACTGACATTGCCGTTTCAAAAGTTAACCGCAATTTTTTGTTTTAAATAATAATACCAAATTAAAAGATTCCATTCATTGCAGACAGACTGATACACTGTAAAATTTTTAGGGAACACCTTTAATGCAAAAATTTAGAGTGATCGTTTAATCTGAAAACAAAATACAAAAATACCAAAATCGGCAAACTTTTGGCACCTAATTGAAACTGGTACATTTGAATAAAAATGTTTTTTTAGAAAAATAAGTGACGTTTTTTTTTCATTAGAGATCGAGAATTTTCTCATTTTTTTTTTGTTTTAGACTAAAATTTCTTTTTTCTTAAAGTTTTACACAATGCTCTCAAAGAAGATTTTAAAAAATACTATAAAAGCGTTTGCAAAAACAGAACAATGGAAACGATGAAAATGCGTTTCCATTTTGTAAGACGTACCACAGATGTAGATTTGAATAATTCCAAAAACGGATAAAAATTTGCAAAAAGTCATTTATGTCGTCAGCAGTACTTTGCCTTAAAGTAAAAAATAGAGAGAGAGAGGCAAAACCCCTATAAAAGAGTTAAAAATTTCGGAGATATGAATCATCTTTCTTTTTGCGCAAAAAGAACGATTTTTACTGGCAAAAATTATGTTTCGGTATTCATCATTGCCATTTTTTATTGTAATTTTCACCGCAATTTTTGTATGAAATAAAAACACTTAATTTTAGAGATCGCGTATGTTACGGATTTAATAATTTAACATAAAAAAGCTTTTAGGGCTTTAAAAGAATTTTAATGCTTGCCACAAACATTTTGACTCCAAAAAAGTGTTCCTTGACGGAGCTTGTCCGAATAAAAATTAAATTTATGGTAATTTTGCATTAACGAAATTTGCAAATTTTGTATTAAACTTTTACAAACCTTTTCATTTACAGAATTTCCAATTCCAACATGCAACATTTTTCCACCATTTTTAGGGACAATTGTTGCAACTGTTTCATTCTTAAAAAATGGCCAATGAACCCAAGCAATTTCAGCTTTTTTTGTTTGATAAATTGATTTTCCATCTAAATTTCCGCCACTGACATTTAAAGAATTTATTGCATTAAAAAGTGAAAATTCCCCAAATGAATTAACTAAAAATTTAAAACTGCAAAATTAGTTTGAAATAAATCTAAACATACAAGCTTTTACTATTCCGCTTTGTCGAAAATATGTAAACGCAGCTGCAAATGGATATATTTTAGCCCAATGTGAAAATTCTTTAAAGTAATTGGATTTATTTGGAATTAAAACATCATCAACGTCAGCAACAATTATAAATTCTGACGATTCCTTAAAAATAACAAATAACAAAAAGCTAAAATCCCTGATTGCAATGTTGCAATGTCACCGAAAATGACTGTCTTTAAAATTCCGTTACAAAAAGTGTTTAAAAGGAGTTTCCATATTTATACAAATGATTTCAACAAATGTTTTTTTTGCCCGGAAAAATTTAACTTAGTAAGAAAACGTCATTTGTTCGAACGTGGAAACTCCCTTTAATTTTTTTGCCGTTCAGTAATGCTAAACTTTTAATATGATTTTTCAGGTTCCCTTTTTTGAACTAAAAAATTCAACCAAATTTGTGGGCTTCGATTTCAGTTTTTAACAGTTGAAACTGTTGAAAATTAGCGTCTTCTATCATAAAATTGTAACAAATACACTAAAATAAACAAAACTTACTCGATATCTCATTAAGCAGTCTGTATAAGCAATTGGTTGACTTCTGGAATCCAATTCCCACATTGGCTTATAACCAATTTCAGTCAGAACTGTCGTATTAAAATCAATATATGCATATTTTTCTATTTTTATCCATTTTTTCTTTTCATAAATCTAAAAACGACAAAATTTTCATCTTCTATAAATGCCAAGTTTTACCTCCAAAATATCAACAATTTCTTTCATTGCAGAATTAATATATTGTATTTGTAAATCAGTTCCAAAATAATAATAAATTTCTGTTGCAAAAATTATTTGTTGCCATCGAGATTCATATACCATTTGAGGGTAGCACATTATTACAGGATATTGTTTTTGTTCAGGATATTCAAATTTTATTTCAATTATATTTTTGTTGTTGACAATTGACAACCCAAAATATTTTGGATCAGTTACGGTGGTACAATTAATGATATATGAAATCCATTTGCAAAATGGACCATGTTCGGCTTGTCGAATTTGAGCTTCAGAAATTGAGTCAAAAGTTCTATTTTTTGAATGACATTGAAAATTTATTTTTTCAGCTCCTCTTTTGGCAATGAACAAAGTAATCATTGAATTTGGGGAATAACTAAAATTGGTTAATTTTAGTTAAAGCCTGTAACTTTTTTTTTTCATATAAACTAATGAAGGTAGTTGTATTTATGCAATGATATTTGGCAAATTTGGTTCAAAAGATTGCTAAAATTTGTCAATAAAAAAAGAACTAACAATTTAGATTTTTTGTAATAAAATGCTGATTGAAGTACAAAATGAAAATTTGTATTCTTTTTCAATATTGACTTTTGTATTACTGCATTTGCTTTTGTTATAATCTCTCCAAAATTGGTAAAATTGAAATAAATAATAGAAAGAAATATTGAACAAATGCAAGCACAAAAAAATATATTTTTGTTCATCTTTTCAAAAATTTTTACAACAGATTCAAAATAGAGTGACAAAAGCAACAATAAAATAAAATGACTGAGGCTTTTAAGGAAGGACACGATTGAACAAGGTCTAAATCATAGAATGAGTCAAAAAACTTTTTGAAATTAGTTTTTAGTACATTGGATTGAATTAAGAATCGTTTTTTTTAAAAAAAATAGCTGCTTCGCCCGAAATTGGTGCTCTACTTTTCTTTCCCAAATCCATTGATTACTTCCTCTTCCAACACAATCCGCTTTATAGAAAGCCGAGAAAGTTACCACTGAGTTTTCGGAGACAGAAAAAAAATGATGATTTGACGTGGCAACAGCAGCAGCAGCAGACAAATGTCTGTCATTTATCTTTTAAGTTCTGCTGATTATTTATAAAAAATGAATTTAAAACAAATTTCTTTATTGATTTTAATTTTTCCATTTTTATATTTTTTATCAACTGTTTTAAGAACAAATTACTTTTCAAACGAAAAAGATTTAGCTGAAGTCAAAGACAATTTTTATAATTGCGTAAAAAATGGACGAAATAAATATTATAATGAAATCTATAAATTTTTTCAAGAACTGGATATTTGTATAAAAGCAATTTTTTCAATCGATTATGACAAATTTGATATTTACCCAAATGGTGCACATGGTGAGAGAAAAGTATTTTTACCAATGGCTCCAGAATTCAATTCAGAGGAATGTCGATGGTTGACAATTGGTATTGGAGGATTAACTGGAGTCGAAGAAGTAATATCTAAAAAATACCAAAATTGTAAAATTTATGGAATTGATCCAGTAAATCCTGGAAACTTTTCAGAAATTGGAAAACTTCTTAAAGTCGGAGTTGGTAAGTTATACTTAAAATTTTCCCAACAATATCTATAAAAAACCTTAAGTAACTACAGTGGAACTTTTTTTTGTTTAAAGTTATTTTTTCTGTTAAAGGATTTGACTAAAAGTCCTCTCGGGTGAAAGTTTTAACGCAAACCCTTCACTCACATCAATGTTCTGCGAAATCGAAAAATCAAAATTTCGATTTCGGTTTTTCCGACGTCGAAATTTTGTTATTTTTTTGCTTTTCTTTTACTTTAACCGAGTTGCAAAAGGGCAAAACAACTTTTTATTAACAATCTTAAAAAAAATTATTTCGAAAAGGCCGAAATCGAAAATAGGAAACAAGTTTTTCGTTCCGAAATCGAAATACCGTCAAATTTTCTGCAACAAAAATAAATTGTGATCTTCATACTAGAATTGGGGGGTGAATATTTTTCAAAATCGGTATAGGTCTGTAACGACCTTTTTTTGGGAAAACGTGGTCTGTTTTTTGCAATAAATTTTTCGGCGGCGCTTCGCGCCGCCGGATTTCCCTTAAATTGTAAGGGTCCCCCCTTTGCGTATATTTTTGGTACTTATTTTTTCATTTTTTCCCCCCTTTGCTGTTTTTTTTTGCAATTTTTTGGGGTATTCAAATGGTCGAAATAACCTTTTGTTATAATTAAGAGTCTTTTACAACATGTATCCATCCCATGTTTATTTTTATGGGCTGTTCAGCTCACTTCAGAAAAAGCTGAAGTCATAATGAATGTAATTGAAGGGATGTTTGCCTCTGATGGAATTCTTAATCTTGTAAAATCTAATTTAAAAGGTGTTGCCACGGACGGTGCTTCTGTTATGCTTGGAATTCATACTGGTTTAAAAGCTAGATTAAAAGAATTTGCATCGAATCCATTATTGACCCACACCCATTATTTTGCATCTGTTTCAAATAATGCAAAAAAAATTTAATTTACCAAAAAGAAGCTTCTGTTCTTCCTAGCCAAAAATTTTTATATGAAAATCTTAAAACTCAACTTCAATCATTATCCGAAAATGATGGCTCAGTTTTAATATCTTCGCTCAAAAGGCTCAGATGTACCGTCGAATATGGAAAAATGAAAAGTAGTCACACATGCAAAAAACACGTTTATGATAGCTACCTTAGAACTTCCGATAATGTCATCCTTTTTTTTGATTACAATAAAATTCGAAAGCCGGATATTAATCAAATAGTTGTATCAGCAGCACAAGTCATAAATGATGAACGTGAAAGAGAACTTGAAGAACTTACACAACACGATCGATCTGATCCGAACAATTGGCGAACTTTGAGTCAATTCAGAAAAGAATTCATTGATGAGCTTATTAAAAGTCTTGCACATTATTATGAAGACGATAAAATTGATGAATTTGAAGCCTTGAATGTTAAAATGTTGGAAGTAAACAATGGGGAAATTACTTTTCCTGAAAACAATCAGCAAAAACATAAACTTCTTTCAAGAAGCTTTCAAATTAACGTTGCAACTACAGTAACTGATACAACCTTTAAAGAATGGATCAAGCTGGCCCCTCAATGTTTTATGCTAAAGTACTCGAAACAGCAGAAAGCAATGACCTCATTGATTTTAGCGATGAAATTTATGATTATTTGGAAAGCGCTATGACCGTTCCTGTTGGTTCAACGGATGCTGAACGCGGGTTCAGTGTTCAGTTTAATTTTCTGGATCCTCGGAGAAGCAGATTAAGCTACATCCTTAAAATAAGATTAAATGGACCACCGATTGCAAAATTTGTTTGCTTCAAATTTATTGAAGAATGGAAAAATTCTGGACATCTTACTTCTGATGCGCGACAAGCACGTGGTCCTGTAAAAAAAAGATATCATCGAAAATGACGATCTTGTTCTTATCAGAGATGGAGAAAACAAAAATCGCTGGGAGCGGCGCTATGAAATTTTTGTTTCTGATCCATTTAATAAATATGTTTTTTGATAAATTTAAGCATTTAAAAAATTATTTTATATTTAAACCGACTTTCCCAATTATTTTGTAACAATCATTCAATAAAATATTTTATAATTATTCTCAAAATAACAAATGAATCTGTAAATTTTTCTCAAAAATTACCGAAAATCAACGTACTCCCCCCTTTGCCCCTTTTTTGGAAAATTTTGATCTGAGGTCTGTCTGTCTGTGGGGTGAATATATTCACCCCCAATTCTAGTATGGTGATCTTGTTTTTAAACTTTTTAACTAACATCTTTTCAGGGCTTAAAGACGGCATATTGCCAGCAACAAAGGAAGATGATGAAAGTATTCAAATTATATCACTTCCTCGATTACTTGATGAATTTGTACATTCCCGTTTAATACATTATTTATCAATTGATATAGAAAGTTATGAAATGATAATCCTTCCGGAAATTCTAAAAAATGGAAAATTTGGGAATGAAAATATAACATTTTGTCAAATTGATATTGAATTACATGATCCTAAAAAAGGAATACCACTTCCAGAAGCAACAAATTTAAATCGAGCAAAATGGATGCTTGATTTTATTGTCGAACCATCTCCATATTTGCCAATCTTTACAGTATCATATACACCAGCACACAAAGTTACATTTGTAAATATCGAAAATCACGAATGTGAAAAAGCGTTTAAAATCAAAAGTACAATTAGAACTTCAATTTCCTGATTTTTAAATGCTAACAAAAGTTCTTCGCCTCAATTACCAACTGAATTTTTAAATTTAATAAACTATTCAAAAAAGACAAATCTGAGTTCCTTCGACAAAATAAGAAAAAAAACATCGAAACCGATTATTGTTAATAAACGTTTTTAAAAGGGTGGAAGGTTTCCTGCATTTTTTATGGTAAAAGCGGATTGAAAACAATAATTATCCGCAGATTTTAAAATTCCTCATTTTGTGGAATTATGGCATTATTTTGTTGAAACATCTTTGTTTTATAAATAATGAATTCAAAAGTGTATATTAATTCTTTAAAAACATAATGGAATGAAATAATGTAATCAGAACAGCATTCAAAACGCTGAAACATTTTTATTAAAAGTTTTTTTTTGAAGTTTTTTTTACCTTTTTCTGTTTATAATGATAAAACAAATATCTCAATTGGTCAAAATTAAGCCCTGTTGTAAAGTGAGCTGCTGGTGACCATGGTAATTGAGTTAAACGACCCTGTAATGTATAAGAATATCCTATTTAAAAAAAAATCATCGAAAAACAAAAATTCACCATCCCTAATTATTATTTTCCAACAACGCAGAAAAATGAAAAAGCAAAAAATTTAGCTAACTGTTCATCCGAAGATTAGGGTTGATCATTCCCCATTCCCGGGAATGACGCAAGGAAACGAGGAACCCTGATCCTTTTATTGTTTTAAAAAAGATTAAAGTACTAACTTGATGATCTCTGGTTTCAACTTTTGTGATATTTAGCTTATCTGCACATGCTCCAATTTCAACATCATCATCGCCTTCAGATATTTCAGGACATAATTTAGAGTTATACATTGCATTAACAAGAAGTTTTAAAGCCTCTCTGGAATATGGAGTTTATTCTCAGTGTCTTCTTTACACATTTTGAATTTTGTTTGATTTCCAAAAAACTTTTCCCAAAATATACTGTCGAATTAAAAATCACCTTGTAAAAATCATTCCAGGACCTCCGCTGATATATCCTGTTTTAACAAATGGTTTAAAGAATGTACCAAAAATATATGTATTATTTGGGGTATATGGTAAAAGAAATGCTTAAATTCTCCATTATAAAATATGAGTCATCATCAGTCCTTACAAAATAATCAAAATTTTCAATTTCATTCTAAAATTTTTCTTTCAACTCGTTATAATTTGATGTTGATTTACCTCTGAAACCCATTGAAATGCAGCTCTCCATTTATTCCATAAATTTCTTCGGGTTTCTGGTATTTTTGTATTAATGAATGGCATATTTAGGTCCTATAATACAAAATTAACTATAAAATTTAAAAAAAATTTATACTTCTAAAATGTGATGTTTGATAAAATCAAACATACCGATAAAAATGCTTTACTGAATTCATGCAACAAATAAATTTGAATTATATTTATATTTTTATGGGATTTAAACACTTCTCATTTTTTTGTACTGATCCACAAATTTCAATTACAGTTAAATTATCTAATATTAAATGTGCAAGAGCACTTCCATTCGCAGTCAATTGAATTACTGCAAAAAGAATCGATTTCTTAAAAAAAGATTATTTGCTTTACCCGAAATCCGTGTTCTACTTTTCTTTCTCAAATCAATTGATTTTATCCTCATCAAATGAAATCCGTGATAGTCTAGGAAGTACTCAGCTTTCCGAGAGAAAAAAGGATGATTTGAAGTGGCAGCGGCAGTAGACTCTTTAAAAGGACAAAAAAATCTTTTCAATTAAAAAAAAAGATTTCAAAAAAATTTTGTACCCAATTTTAGGCTATTCTATCATATATGTGTACTTTATCATTCTGTAAATTAAGAAAAACATTGGATTAAAACTATCTCATAACAAAATAAATTAATTTGCAAGGAATCAAGGTACTTTTCTCGTTTACTCGATCCCACCAAAACTCAATATTTTTATGCATATTTTTGGCGGGGTTGGGTAAACGAGAAAAGTACAAGAAATCAAAATAATATTTAGTTATTTTCTACAAAAGCATTGTAAATTCAATTGTTTCTGGATAAAATAATTTTTTTGTAAAATTTTGAGTTTAACTGTGTCAATGTTACTTTCACTTATTGCATTTCAAGAAGATTGTCAGAAGCTTCTTCACAAGTAAAATATGAGCTTTTCCCTTTCGAGAAAAGCTTTCCAAAAATTAATAAAGACTCATTAAAAGCTCATTTGCAAGGAAGCGGTTAGTAAAAGGCGAATCGCTTATTCTTTCAAATACAAATGAGCCAGAGATAACTTTAAAAATTGAAATGATCGACTTTTTTGGAAAAAGAAAAATGGATGCAAAAAAGTTCCATTCTGGCAGCAGACAACGAAAGAGGCACTCTTTTTTTGTTGAAAACTTGAAAAAAAACAAAGTGAATTTTTTCGCAAATTTTTTGTCAACATTTTTTTTTATTAGAAATTCTTTCATCGAATAATTGTGTTGTCTAAAAAACTTTTAACAATTGCCAAAAAGAGTCTTTTTGATTTCCTTTATTTATATTTTAAAGAAACCAAATATCTCGAAAAATGTTTGCATGAAATTTCATTTGTTTTAATTTATATTTATTTGCAATACAGAATTTCAAAAAGGTTTAATTTTTAAGATCCATGGTTTTTTTAATTTATTTTTGCAATTTCTATAAAATTTGAAACAACTACTTTAAATTTAAATAAAAAGATAATTTAAATTAAACATTTTGCTTCAGTTTAATCCATTCTGGTGGAAATAAATCAAAGTAATATTTATCTATTGTGTGATTATCAAAATCTGATACTTGTGAATTGTAAAAAACAGGTCCTTCACTTTTCATTAAATATGCCATCCACCAACCAAATGTTGATCCAGATGCCGTTAAAAGCATGGAATCACAAAAATTTATTCCAAAACATAAATCTTCTCCGCGAGATTGAGTTTTAATATTGTAAAACTTATTTGAGTTTTGCTAAAAAAATATTTATTTAAATAAAATTTTCACGGAAAATGCTTTTTACTCTTAGATTTAAGCTTTTAACAAAATTTCCATTATCTCCAATAAATAAAAGTGATTGATTCGTTATATTTCTTGAATGAAAATATTTTTGGACATAATCGATTGAAAAATTGACAAAATCAGTTTTTGATTCCAACATTTCATCTGTCAAAAAATCTCCGCGTCGAATATGCACGCAAATTTTATGCGAATTTTTATCATTTTTGAACAAATAATTTGCATATTTTTTTACAGAATCCATAATTGAAGTTGAACATTGAAAAAACTTTTTAATTTCACTTTTGAAATTTTCAAAAAACTTGTACGATTGCAAATAGTTTCCAGTAATTTTTAAAAATTGACTGCGAGTTTTTGCAAGTCTAAAGTTTAATTGTTAGATTTTAAAGAAAATGTTTTTGTTCCAACAAACTTTTTTGGATTTTCATATTTGCAGCAATCAACTTTATTTTTATCATATTTGCAATTATCATTCGCAAAATCAGTTATTACAACTTTTTGAGATTTTGTATTTATGATTTTAAACATTTCTGAAGCAGCAGGGAAAATTGCCGAAATTTCTGTTAAATTCATAAAAGTTAAATCTGTACTTAAAATTTTACATTTTTAAGAAGATGTTGTAACAAAAAAATTAACCTTACCCTACAACAGGCTTAAATCTATCAGATTCAAAAAAAGGTATTCGATTTATATTTTTTCCAATTCCATACATTGAAGCAAAACGCCATAACTAAAAAATATGTTTGTATGTTTTTAAACATTAAATTTACTTGATTTCCGAATCCACCAGCTTCATAAACGCTGCAACCAATGTATTTGTTACTGTTTGATAAATCCATGCCTGAAATTATCTTTTTTAACAAATTAAAATTATGAAAACAAAAACCAAAATTTGAATTACCTTTAAAATTATAAAATTTTATTAAGGTTAACATAGTAAATATCAAGAATGGTAAGAATGTTGTTTGTGAAATTTTATTTAACTGCCTTTCCATAATCACAAAAATGTTTCCTAAAAATATTTTTGTCAAGATTTGTTAAAAATTAATAATTTTGATTTCAAATTCTCAAAGTACTTTGCCCATTTTGGTGAAAATTCTATCTTTTTTAAAAATGTATTCTAAAATATTTAAAGGGATTTCTTGTAAATTGAAAATTGCATTCAATAGAATTTTTGTTTTGGTGGCAACTTACATAAAAACTTTTTCAGAATTTAACTCAAAAACATTTTTCACTTTTATAATCTTCGGTAAAAACAAAAATAATACTTCTTTTTGATTTTGATGCTTTTTAAAAAAACCAAAAATATTAAAAATATTAATCAATATTTAGGAAGCTTTTAATAATATTATTCCAAAAATTTCTCTCAAAAATGGGTCATCACTTTGAAACTTTAAATTAAAATTTGTGTCAAATTTGACGTAAATTTTTGTGTCAATCAAAAAAGAGAGGTTGCGCAAGCAAGCTATTGTTCATTTTCCTATTGTTTAAAAATGAATCGATGAGAAAAAATTTCTCGAGGAGCTCCAATATTTTAATATAAAAATTTTTAAATCAATTTTTTATTAATTAAAATAATTATGACTTTTATGAAAGCATATTTAATTACAATGTTTTCGGCGTTTTGCATAATACTTTTTATGAGGAAAATATTTTTTCATAAAAGTTATGATTTAAAGTTTGTTTTTTTTACATTTTAAAAATATTTATATCCATTTTTAGCAAATTTTCAACAGCAAAAGGTTTAGTGGATATTGAAGAAATTAATAAAAATGTTTTTGAAGTAAATGGATATGATTTGGTTGAAAATGGTTTAATTCCAATATTAAAGAAAAAGAATCCAATGACATGTGACGAGGTAAATTAATAAGTTTTTGGATGCTTATCCACAAAAATTTAAAGTTTTTAATTGCGATTTTCACTAAAAAATAGTTTTTGCAAAAGAAAATTTTCCTTGAGTGAATGACTTTTTTATAGATATTTGATGAATGGCAAAAAGTTGCTGATAACGGCCTAACAATTGATCCACCAAAAGAAATCCCGAATCCAACAGAATTTTTATTGAATAATTATACTCGGCTTGAATATTATTATTGGAATCAAACACCAAAAAACACAAATGGAACATTAGAATATTGGAATCAAACATATATTGATAATTTGGTAAAAGCAGCAAAAATAAATCCATCAAAAGTTCCGCTTTCATATTTGGATGAATGTTTATCTGTTTATACAGCAACAAAACATTTTGGAATTAAAGGTAAAATTGGAGCAGTTATTGGATCCCAACAACCATGGGCGGAAGTGTTTTTGCTGGCAAATGGAGTTAAGCATATTACAACTGTAGATTATTATCAGCTTTCAATAAATCATCCAAAAATGGATTTTTTATATGCTCCGGATTTACCTTCGAAGAAAAAAAAGTACGAGTTTTTTAAAAGGGAGTTTCCTCGTTCGAACAAATGATTTTAACCAATGTCTTTTTAAAGCAAATTTTTTAGTGCTACATTGGTTGAAATCATTTGTTCGAACTTGGAAGCTCCCTTTAATTGTATTTAACCAACAAATTTTTTTCAAAATATAGCTTTAGCTAAAATGCCTTAAACAAAGATTAAAGTTTTTTTGTAGGTATTACGGCAAATTTGATTTCATTGTCGCTTTTTCAAGCATTGAACATAGCGGCCTTGGAAGATATGGTGATCCGATTGATCCAATTGGAGATATTCGAGAAATGAATAAAATTCATTGTATGCTAAAACCAAATGGATTATTATATTTAGGATTTTCTGTTGGCGTCGATAAAATTGCTTATAATGCACATCGAATTTATGGAAGAATGAGATTGGCAATGATGTTTGAAGGTTTACTTTTTTTTATTTCGGTGTTCTCAACAATAAATCTTTTTTAGGTTTCCGATTGTTAAAAATATTTAGACTGAAAGATACTGTATCAGGACAGCACATGAAAGAAGTTTTTTATGACGAAGATTATTATAAACAATATTTGTTTGTGTTAGAAAAAAAGAAGATTAATAATTGATTATAATAATTCTAATAATTAATAATATGAGTTTTTTCAAACTTATTTGTCAAGAATTTGAAAAACAAGAAAATTTAAATTTTTCAATAAATCAAAGTCAGTAATTTTTTGTGGTATCCAGTTACCATTAAAATCACTAAAAGAAATTGAGGATTTTATGTTTGTTAATAATTTGATAGTTATTAACATTGAAAATTTAATACAAATGTGTTAATGTTTGAGTACATTTGAAAAATAGATTATTGCCAAATTATTTTTTTTCTCTTCAGGAAGATATTTTTGTAACCAATTTGGTGCAACGAATGAATTGGTTGCATAAAAGTATTGATTTTAAAATCTTCCGTTGCGTCATCCGAAAAATGATTCTCTACTTTTTTTTAAATTCATTTTTCATTTACCCTCTTTTTTTAAAGGTCGCAATTCCAATAAATTTTTTCTTATGGGAGGTTCTATGATGTTTGGGTTCACTTTTCCAAATATTCGATTTATTAAATATATAACCGAAACGTCCGCAGCCTAGAAAAAATAAACAGTGATAGGGTATGCCCTTAAATCTTTTAATTTTTTATTAAATTTTTATTAATGAGGTTATTGAATTTAAAGACAAATTAACTTTTAAAATTTTTAAAATTTTATAAAAAGTGTGAAATACAGATCTAAAGTTGTAAAAGCAAATTATTAAAATTACAAAATTTAAAATATACGCATTTTATTCAATTTTTTTGTAAATTTTGTAAATAAATTGTAAATTTATGTTTTAAAATGGCGTTTCGTGGTGATCTTTCTGGAATTACATCCAGGAATAAACCAAATGCAACATATCAGTCAATGATTGATGGTGAATTGATGTATGAATATGCAATTTA
>JAQIXH010000406.1:0-13651 GCA_034700145.1 Panagrolaimus detritophagus
TGTTTAGAAAATGTTAATGTTATTGCAGGAGATTCAAGAGATTCTCAGGTATCACTCAAAAAATTGATTCAGTTTATGAAACATTAATTTTTAAGGGCCGACATCGAATGTTGCCATTTTCTCCACTTTCACATTTACAAGCTGGTGGAAATAAAACTATGCCCGTTTGGTTTTATAAATACATGTTTTATCCATATGAACAAGTAAGTTGTTTTGGATTTAAAAAATTTTTAAATAAAAGTCTTATTATAATTCAGTTTAAAGAATATAAAACTGACACACATTTTGGTTAATATAGGTTTAATATAATGTTATTTAGCAACAATCGAAAAGCTAAAGAAGCTCAGTTTAAAATATCGGGGGGAAGTTTACGATGAATAGTTTAAAATATCTTAGCACAAAAATATGTCAGTACAGCATTTAAAATTTCATCTCTTAATAAAATATTTAAAAACTAAAAAAAACTTCGTTTTATTCCGTTCATATGCCACCATAGAAATTTTTCAACCAAAAGCAGTCTAAAGTTGATCACTGAAAGGGTGAAATCATTCGTGTTGAGAGGAATTCTGTGTTTGAACGCATCAAACAAAAAGATAAATTTTTGTTTTTTTTTTTTGCTTCACTTTTTACAACGTTTTTTTGCTCCAAATATTACATTTATAGAAATTGATTTCAGTTTACATCTTTGTTTAACAAAAACGTTAATTAAAATAAATAATAATTTTTAATTTAAATAGATTATGATTTCCCTTTTTTTCAATTGTAAAAGCGGAGCAAAAAAAACAAAAAGTTCTCTTTTTGTTTGATGCGTTCAAACACAGAATTGGTCTCAACATGAATGATTGCGCCTTTTCAGTGGCCAATTTTGGACTGCAAATGTCTAAAGTGAAATACAGTTTAAATTTTTTAAATCAAAATGCCATCGATCAGTTTTAAAAATAAATGTGTCATTAATGGCATTACGACTTATACAAAATCAGTTTTTATAATTAGCTGAAGCATGTTATGTCAGTTTAAAAAAACCTTATTTACAAAAACATATTCTTTTTTTAAAGGGAAAAGAATGCTGTTCAGATTATATGATTTCATTCCATTATGTAAATAAAGGGACAATGTATGCATTGGATAATTTATTGTATCATATAAAACCCTTTGGAATTTATGATGATTATTGGGCATCTGAATCAAAAAAAAATTCTGATAAAGAAACAATTGATGTTTTAAAAATTTTGGCAGAAAAAAATTCAATGCCAATTAAACAAGAAAAAGTTGCAGATCAAAAGTAAAGAACACATATCAGTGATTATTTGTGGTAAAAATGTTTGTTCCAGTTTTTGTATTAATTTTTTTAAATTTTATGGTTGTTTTTATTTCGGGTCAAAAAATGATTTTTGTCAAATTTTCCAAAGGTGTACTTTTTTTTCTTTTTTTTTGTTTTGCTACGGATTTTTAACATTCCATTTTCTGAAGCTTTGTTTTTCGTTTATTGTTAAAAATAAAAGAGTTTTATAAAATTTACATCATTTTCACAAATTCGGTGCTAGGACAAAAAAATAAAAGACAAAAAAAACCTGATCTGTTTGTTAAATCTGTCAAACTGCTGCTCAGTTAAAAAATAAATATGTTTTATATAACAGATAAAAGTTACAAATTTGGTGCTTGGACAAAAAAATATTTATCAAAGTTCCGCTCTTTTGCCGCCTTTGATAAATTTTTCTGTCCAGTTTTTTTGTGTCTTTTATTTTTTTGCCAGACAGACAGATTCACAGTTAAAAAATAAAAAAGTTATACATAACCGATAAAAATTACAAACATAAATTTTTAAAAGTTTTCTTTTTACAATTTTGTTTGTTTTCAAAACTTTGATTGTTTTTGATCTTCAACTGTCAGTGTAACTTGTTTTTTAAAAATTTAATACACAGTAATGCCCCCTTTTTTAACCCCTGGATGTAATGTCCAAAATTTTGCTCTTTTTCGATGTGCCAAAAAAATTTTATTGACAATTTTCTGTTGCAAAATTAATTAAATTTGTCGTTTTTTCGTTTTAACTTTGATGAAAAAAACTAAAAATCGTGTTCAGTTTTAATAATTCATTTCATGTTAATTTTAACATTTTTAATAATATTTTTACGCTTTATCAGTTTCGTTTATTTCGTGCAGAATCAAAAGAATGTGTTTTTAAAGTCCGTAAAATTTTTAAAGTTTTTTTTCTTTAGTTTCATTTTACGTATCTTCTATAAATTCAGTTTAATTCATTGCGAAATATATATATCTAGATAAAACTGCCGGTCCAAGTCAGTTTAAAAATATCTTTATTAAAGCAGTATTTACATACAGACACAATTTAAATCATTGTTGCGAAATATATATAGATAAAATAGTTTTTAAATTTTCAAATAAATATAGAAAAATGACAAATATAAACAAATAACGTTCAATTCTTAAATGAAACAGTTAAATTTCATTAGAATCTTCAAAGCTTAAATGAATATTTTGTGGATCAACAAGTTGCTTCAATAAACGATAAAAATCTCCAGAGCAGGTTTCTTTTAAATCTGTGACAATACTTCGGCAATATTTTCGTTTATATTCTTCACAAATATCATATAAATCAATTTCACTTCGAGAAACAAGAATTCGAATAATTGTTGATGGATCACATCGAGCTCCAATAATTGCTTCATGCAATTTTTCAGCAAAATATAATTGAACATTTCGAGCTATTTTTACTAAAAAATAATTGTTTTATAGTTTTTTGGTTTCAAAATTGGTGACAGTTTTTAATCAAAATGTAGCATTGCACATGAAACTTAATTATTTTACGAAAAATTCTCAGTTTTTTTCAGTTTTAACCCGTTTTTTTGTATTATTAAATTTTTAAAATAGAGATAAAAAATGAAAAATAACCCCAGTTTCAGTTTTAAAAACGTTTTTCAAATACTTTTTCAAAAGAATTTTAAGCTTTTATCAAATTTAAAAAAAGGCACTTTTTTAGTTTGTCCAACCCCCCATTTTAACATATTTTTTTCCTCCATTTTTCAAGTCAGTTTGTTTAATATAAGAAATATTTTTTTAAAATTAACAAGAATTGCGGTACGCTTTATAGTTTTTCCAAGTGAATTTCAGTTTTTTAATCAAAATGTAGCTCTGTACATGAAACTTAATTATTTCACGAAAAATTACCAGGTTGTCTGTTTTAACCTGATTTTTGTATTATTAAATTTTTAAAATAGAGATAAAAAACGAAATAAAATACCCCTTTCAGTTTTAAAAACGTTTTTCAAATATTTTTTTCAAAAGGATTTTTGCTTTTGTCAAATTTAAAAAAGAGCACTTTTTTAGTTTGTCCCCCCCCCCCCATTCTTACATTTTGTTTCCTCCATTTTAAAAGTCAGTTTGTTTAATATAAGAAATTTTTTTTTAAAATAAGCAAGAATTATGCTGCGCTCTACAAGTTATATCATTGTTTAGTACTGAAAAAAATTTTTAAACATTAAGGTCTAAAATTTTCTTTCATTATTTTAACCACAGGGCTTTTCGAAATTTTAGGTGTTCGCTTATTATATATATTATTCAGTTTTAACCTCAAATTTGCCAAATTTTATGTTAGGAAAACTATTTTTTAATAGTTTAGAAGCTAATATCGGTATTATAAAATCGGATATAATTATAAAATGGATGGATGCCAGTTTGTTTAATATTTTTTCGAAGCAGTAAAAAACTTTATAAAGTAAAGGAAAATGCTTTAAACCAGCATGAAAAGTATCATAAATTAAATTCCTTTTTAAGTTAATGTAATATTTAATTAACCGTAGTTTTCAAAAACAGTTTTAAAATTTCTAAAAATAAATATTTACATGCAACAAATCCGCCGTTCTCAGTGAAAATTAATAGCTCTTTTTAAAAATTATATTCATCAAATTAGTTTCATTTTTTTGTCTTTTTTATTTTTGCCACCTATAAAGAAAAAAAATCAGATTTTACAATTTTCTCAGTGCTGTTTTATTTTTTCGAAATCTTGACTTTTATATTTCAATAGATATCAAATAATCACCAAAAGTATAGCTGATATAGATTCATTCAGTTTTTCTAGATTATTTTATGCCAAATTTACTATTTAATTTGATAATAGCTAGTTATTAATTATAAAATATTACTTACCAAAAAGTAAAATCATATGCCGAATATCAGAATGCATATTAACACTTTTTCGAATAGCTGTTTCAAAATCTCGAACTTTTGGGGAATCAGAATCAGCAGAAGCTCGCATTGCATGCGTATCATATCGATCAAAGAATGATCGAAGTTGAATTAAACTTTGATTTAAAAAAATTTTTTCAAACATTTCATAATTTCTTCCAAGTTCTTCAACACCATTTTCAGGCTAAAATCGGCTGTTACTATGGAACAGTTTAAAATACAGAATTCAAACATACTTTTGTAATAATTCCAATCATATGATCAACATAATCTAAATCAACTGCAGTACTATCAGGATCCCTTGGACGAAGTAATAAATCTTTTAACATTTGCCCAAAAAGTCCTTCTACTTTTACATTTAAATCTCGTTCAAGTGAAATTCGATATTCTGTGTAATATGTGTCACGAATAACTTTTAATTGCTAAAATAAATATTTATAAATACAGTTTAATAAATTCTTTAGTTAAGTCCTTACAGATGAGGTACTTGTGATTGCAATTTCAACGGCAATTGGACGATTTACTGATCGACTCTAAAATTGAGATTTTAGTGTTTATGGATATAAAAAGTTAAGACAAAATATGTCAGTTAAAATGCTAATATAATAAGTAATTTCGAAATATAACACAAATCTAGTTTAATCAAAAATTGTCAGTTTAATAATTATTAGATTTATAAATAAAAAAATGATTTAACTCGGGTTTTATGGGAACAAATTTTTTAAAAAATAAATCACAGAACGGAATATTATTATTTTTTTTTCAAAGAACTTCATTGCTTAATTAAACCTTTTTATTTTGTTATTAATATTTCACAAATAACTGATTTACAAAAATTGAATATTTCATTGAAACAGTTTTCATTCAATTTATACTCAAAAATCGCTTAACCTGCTGTCGTTTTTTAATGTTCTCAAGTTACACATAATTTCGTTCTGTGAAATAATATTACTTGTACTGGTTGTTCAGTTTTCATGTAACAAACCCAACAAAAATAATGGCTCACATACCTACTTTGGGGGTTCATATTTTAGAGCTCGGCCGAGATCCGAGATATGACCCCCAAAATAGTTATGATGGCACATGTCAGTTAAAATTTCAACTTCATTATTCCAAACTTTAACAATACACCCTTTTGGATTTCAGTTTATCCCAACTATAAAGAATATGAAACACTGCCTCAGTTTAAAATAAAAAGCTTACAGAAATTGCATAATGCAACATTTTAGTTGAATATAAGTGTGCTGGCTGAAGTAACGCTAAAATACAATCCAAAAAGAATCCTCCCAAAACTTCTTCAACATCATCAACCAAAATTCTGTCATATTGTCCTTCATAGGCAGCAGCAATCTTTTGTCGTTGAAAATTATCATGTTTTAATAAAACTTGGATTAAAACTTTATCATCACATTCTAAAAAATCAAAGATGGTCAAAAAGGACCCAGTTCGCGTAGCTGCTGGCAGTGTCAGTTTTTTCATATTAAAAATTATATATCACTTTAAATCTATTCTTGCTTTTTGAATTATCTTTTAACGTCATTTTTGAAAATATCAGTAAAATAAAACACCGAAAAAAGCAAGAGTTATCATTTTATTATTTAATATCATTTGATTACCTATTCTTATAATCCTTTTACTCTTTAAGATTAATTCCAACGTGTTTTAAAAAAAACAAAAACAAAAAAAACCTCAAAATATCGCAGTTAAAAATAAGTAGAAAAAAACTTACGAATTCCAGCTTCTAAAGCTTGCCGCAAAGATTCGCTTGCTTCTTCGGGATGAAAATCTTCGTCATCTGGACCATTAATTGTTCCATGAAATTCTTCGCACTACAAAAGTTTTATTTATCCACTGTTATACTGAATTTTGTAATTTTTTTAGAATTATGAGCATATCATCAAAAATTTGATGACTCAAAAACATTTTATTATTTTTATTATGTTAATTGACCGGACATTTAATTCTAAAGTTGAACACAATTCTTTGTTAGTTTGCAATTTTTGCATTATTATTTTTACTTTTGCTTTTTTATCGCTTTTGAAAAACGTGAAATGTCTTACCTTTTACTGATTAATAAACAAATAAGTATTTGGCTCTTAAATTTTTTATAATGTCTCTTTTTAAATTTTACCGAGAAAGATCTGGACAGTTTTACATTTTCTTTCTCATAAAATATATTACTCATCAACAGCATCCACTACAGTTAATCATATTTTTTCAAGATGTAAAACGCAGTTTTTGACTTTTCGAATGTTTAATAAATAATTTATTTATATTTTTTTCGAAGTATTAAAGTGTGTTCTCTTGTTAGTTTTTCAGCTTTAATTTAGACACTGCAACAATTATGTACCAGTTAAAAAATTTTTTAAAAAACGTTTTGTATCAATTTTATGTTATAAAAAAACTCAATTAAAAATAAGTTATATTTGTCACTGCTTTTTGCAAATTTTAGAAATTTAAAAATTTTTATGGCATAAAAATTTTGGCTAAATACAACAGTTAAAATATTTACTTATTCTTAAAAATAAAGAACTTTTAATTGACTTCAGTAAAATTAATTTTTTCCTATTTTTTAACTTAATTTTTTCCCATAAATATCAGTTAAACAATTTTAATAAAACAAACCTGTGATTCATAAAGTCGATAAACAACCGGCATATTTAAACGTTGAAGACGTTTCCGATGTCCGTCAATTTCAGGCTTTTCACCGACAGATAATTGACGGTGTTTCAGTTTTGGAACTGATGGGGGTGCAGTGATTATTGGAATTTCTCCAGATGCAACGGATGCAGCACGTGTAATTCGATGCTGCCGACCTGTTGTTGAAGAACCAAGTTTTTTATGTTGCGTTGTTGATGACTAAAAAAAATAATATTTTGAAATGAATGAATAAATTTTTCAAAGTATTTATCAGTTTTTTCATAATAACTTTAAAAATGCGGTGTGGCATATTCTTAAATATGCTAGAAAATATTCAAGTGTTATGTTTATTTTTTAATTATAAATTCAAAAGAGCAAACTTTAAAAGCGGATTAAAGAATAACACAGGATATCCGAAAGGATGTCGAAAACATTTTTTCTTCAGAGTATTAAAACATTTAAGTCATCAAAAAATGTCAACGAGAAATTATACAAGCATTGCCAGTTTTGTCATACATTTCATTTCGGACCAAATTTCGATTAAACGTGTAACTTAACGTCCAATTTTTTTCACACCTTTTTAAATTTTTTAAGTTTTCTAAATGCCAAAAAGTGACTTTTGCCAAAAAAAATACTGTAAATTTTTGATCAGAAAAATTTTGGAAATTTCATGACGTCCAAATCTGTAATCCTTTAATTCAATACTATTCATTTTCTGAATAAATAATTTCCTGGCACAAAAAATGCCAACGGGGTTCTGATATTTGTTTAATTATCCAAAGTTTAAGCGTGTAATTACATTACTCAAAATGTCTATCCAGTGATTAAAAAGAAGGCCAACAAGATGGTGAACATGAAAAGGGCCCAGTTTGTGTAGTTGCTGGCCACAAAGCCTTCGAAACTCGCCTTCATCATGAACAAGAAGGTCATGCTGACGATGAAGGGAAATTATAAACCAAAAAATTTCATAGGATGCATATTTTGGCTTCTTTGAGGAAATAGAAAAAAAGAGATGTGAAGAATGGTATTCAGTTTTAATTTTTGAAATAAAGACTATCTTTCATTTTTTATTAACATACAATAAATTGTTGGTCAATGTGCCATTTATGCTCAGTTTTTAAAGAATTTTTTTAAATCTTTACATTTTTTTAAAAAACATTTTATTCAAATTTCTTTCAATCTTTAAATATAACTAAAAAATACATTTATTTTTTGATAATTTTTATAAATTTTTTACGACAAAAGCTCAGAAATCCAACCATAAATCAGTTTTAACTTTTTAATGTCTTGAATTAAAACAATACAGTTTACAAAAAAAACCATAAATTAATTGTTTATAAAATTATTCATATTTTCGTTTTATTACAGCCGAAATTTATTATTTCTGTTTTTTTTATAATTGCCATAATTTTGAATATTTAAAATAAACACTTTCGCAGCAAAACACAAAATTTAGAATTTTTCTCCGTTTTTTATATAAAAACCTTTTCTTGAGAGCTTGTTTATTAACGAAAAAAAAGAGAGAAATAATTTATTAATTCCCTCAATGTTTCAGTTTTTATATTTTCTCAATTTTTCAAGTGTTCATTCTTTCAGTTAAAATACTAAAAGTTCAATAATCTTTTTTAAAAGATCAGTAATTACGCTTTCAACATTAATAATAGTAATAAAAAAAGGAGATTACTTGCTTAAAAATTATAGCTTTCTTTTCAATTTTTTTACTCCCCCATGAATTACTTTATTATTATTATTATTATTTCAATACCCCCATTTTAAATGTATTAAAGAATAGTAGTTGTTAAAATTTCAAAAAATAAGAAGATAAAAAAGAATTAAAGACATGTGCGTCTATTTTTTAAAAAAAGCTAAATACTTTATTATGCAACCCTCGAGTTTGTTTTCGTTTTTGTGCCATTATTAAAAAATGCCAATGAAACATGCAATTTGTTTGCTCTTACATGTTTAAGCTCTTTTTCAGTTAAAAGTACAAATACTATAATAGTGCCACAAAGATTACAAAAAAATTAGATAAAAAACACAAATTTATAAGAATTGCTTAAAGACAGTTCGTTTTATCTAAAGACGCGCACAGCAATGTGCGACGCGAGTGTTCCCTGCATTTTTTTTATCCAAAGTAAAATGAAAGACAGGTATACTGTAGAAATTTAAAATTCTTATTTAAATTTAAATTTTTATTCTAATATATGAAAAAAATACGCTTTTTTTATTTCCAATGATTTTTTTACGGCAATTTTAATGCTACCAAACTTATAACATTTGGTAAACTCTGAAAAAACTGTGCAAGTCCTTATTTTTATCTATTGCAGTTTATTTGCCACAAAAAATGATAAACAGTTTTTTGCGTTTAAAGCATTAATAGTTGTTTTTGTAAATTTTAATTTTTGTAAATCTCAGTTTTAATTTTGCCTTCCAAAACTAGCCATTATATACTAAATTTTTGGAAAAAAATCAGTGGTCGGGGGTTTGATTCACCGTTGGATCTCAGTTGAGGCAAAATTTTTCGGTTTTTCTCCTCCTTGATTTTCTGTTAATTTATCCAAAAACGATTATTATGAAGTTTTATATCATTGAATCATTTTATGTTAGTTTTAAAAATAATTTTAGCTACTTTGATGATATTAGGTAAAAAAAAAGTGTTCACATCAGGGCTGCATGAAAATTTCGTTTTGTTTTTGCGAAACTTTCGCGGTTTTTTGGGGTTTCGTTTCGTTTTATAAAACTCGGTTTCATGCACCCTGGATCACATGCAGTTAAAATTAATAAAATTAAAAAATTAAAAAAACAGCTCCTTAGTTTTTTCATAAATTCTATTTTACGGTAATAAAAAAAATGGGTATTAAACCCATTAAGCCATATTATATGAGATGCAAATGAAAAGGAGCAATATTTCTAATTTTTCCAGTTTAAAATGTTTTTTATTAAAGCAAAAAATACCAATCATGGCATTTCAAAGTAATGAAAAATTAAAGTTTTAACACGTTTTTTTTGAAGTAAAAAGAAAAAAAAATTTAGTGTTGAGTTCTAGAAAATTTAAAATCTTTTAAAAGCTGTCTTTTTAACATACATACAGTTTAACTATTATTTCTTATATATTACTTTGAAACTGTATATCAGTTTTAAAATTTTAAAATAAAAACCTACCAAGAATCCATTTGAATTAACAATATTTTCTTTTGATCCATCTGCCATTTCGTCTTCTGGTGGATGCAAGTCAACACTTATAGGACCTTTGAGAATTGTGGTGGTTGTTGTGGAACTTCCGGCTGCTTTCTCGGTTATGACAGATTTACCTTTTCCCTTTTTTCCTTTTATTTCCAATTTCTCTATCTTTGGCAGCTTTATATCATTAATTGATGCCATTTGTGCTGCTGCTGCTGTTGTTGTTTGGGGTAACTTCTTTGAATATGAAGAGTAAATAATGTATTAATTTTTACTGAAAAATTCTTTTTTTTTACACATTTTTTTGAAAAGGAAACACGTTTTAAAAAAAATTCAAAAGCGAACACAAAAAATTATAGATTTAAAAATTTTCTTAGAAAAAATGGGAATTAAAGGTTAAAAAAATTTTTAGAAAGTCATAATTTGAAATGTTGTGGGATTAAATGAATATAGTTTTTAAATGATTAAAAAAAATGTTTGTTTTGTGACTCGAATTAAAATTGTTAAATTTGCAGAATTAATTCAGACAAAAAAATTTGACTCATCTTTTTTAAAAAAAACATGTACTTTGAAAGATGCCGGACATAGAAAAACACAGTTAAAATTAACACATTAATGAAGTCAAAATTTGATATCAGTTAATATTCGTTTGTGTATAAGCTTTTAACATTTAGTTATTATCAAAGAGCAACCTGGACAGTTTAAATTTGCTTTTAATAGAAATAAAGAAACTATTTTTACATTTTCACGGTTATGTTACATTTTTTATTTTTAGTTCTTTAGTGTTTTAAATACTGAAAGTGATAACTCTCCTCAGTTTTCAAGTTTAAATGAATATACATGCAACAGTTTTAAAAGTATTTTTCAAACTTTAAAGTTTAAACGATCATTGATGTAAAAGAATCTTTAACGCAACAAAATAAAAACGCTCTTAATGGTACAGTTTTTTTAAACAAAATACAAAATATCATTAGCTTACTCAGTTTTATAGAAGCAAAAGTTCCATTTTATGTAGTTTATAAATGAAATTTATACAGTTAAAATCACAAATTACAAAAATGCATGGAATTGAAACAAAAAAGTTTTAATAAAACAGTTTGATATTTCGAAAAAAAAGAAAAATGTCACAATTAAAGTGCCTTAAAAAATGGCAATTTAAGTGGTTTTTTAAACACTCGTTTTTCTGATACAGATATAAATTTCATATAATTTTTTCAATGCTTTTAATGACGTATATAACAATAAATCTTATTGTAATAATTAAAAGGCAATTTTAAGGGAAGAAATTTATCTCACTTTTTAAGACATGTTTCTTGCTTCAGTTTAAATAAAAATACTCATGTAATAAAAAAAATGTGACGATATAAAAAACGATATATAAATGCGAATAATTAATGAATAGCTTTTGTAAAAGAACAGTTTTTTATTTACTGCCGAGGAACGAAGAATTTTTAATATCCCATTGAAAAAAACATCTCAATCAACCTGCTCGGATCGGAGCTGGCTGATTATAAAATTTCGTTGGAGGTTTACTTAAATTTGTCATATTAAAGAAGGCGGACTTTTTTTTTTTAATATCTCCATTGTTAAAAAAATAAAAACAAAGGAAGCTTCATTTTCGTTTCAAGAGTTTGCCTGAATATCGAAGGGTTGGAAAAAAAGAAATATTTCGAAATCCTTCTTTTTTAAAAAATAGATCAAAAAGTCCGCCTCCATTAAAACAATGTATCCAATAACTCCAAATATTTTTATAAAACAGTTTCAAATTTTCAGTTTAAAGAACGAAAGAAACCATCAAAGAAGCTATTTTTAAAACGCTAACAAGAAAGAAACATTTTTAAAGACAACATCTTTTCTCTCGTTTTCTTAGCAGCAATAAATATAAAATGCTACCCCAAAAAAGCATATATAATTAATTATTTAACAACATTCAACAAATTTTTCAAAAAAAGCTATTTTCAAAAAATTTTTCTTCAATTTAAACCAAAAAACACATTTCTTAAAAAATAAAGAAACGATGTCAATTTTTTTGTTTTTAAAATTCCAACATAGAGAATTCGGGATTTTTAGGCAAGGCTTCTCTCTTATCCTTTTTTGTTAAGCAGCTTTTCTTATTTTTTTGTGTTTATTACAAATGAGTCGATGGGCACTGAGACATACCTACCATGGCAAAAAAAAGGCAAAGGGATTAAAGAAATTTCTTATGTTTTCATTATTTTAACGAAAGGATTATCCCCTTTCGACGTAAAATAATCGGTTACAAATTTTATGAGGTCACAGGAAACATCTAAAAAAGAAATTACGACAAAATTATTTTTTGTGCTTTTCAAATACAACATTTATCAGTTTTTCAAAATAAAATTATCAAATTAATTCACAGTTTATTACTGCCAACAATTATAAAAACGCTTTAAATTATTACTACCGTAAAAGAAAACGCAAATCGCTGGACTTGAAGCAGTTAACTTTTAAAAAAAAAAAAACAGAAACTCGTGCAGTTAATTTTTTATACCATATAAGTTCCGTCGTCGCCAAATTTACAAAGATAATATTTTTTAGCATTTATTGTAAAAAATTAACTTTTTTGCAAATAATATTTTTTTATAAATTCAGCTTAAAGAAAATACAGTATGAAAGTTGTAACAACTGCTGATAAGATGCAAACTACGTTTTCAAAAAAGTAAAAAAGAAAAAATGTGTTCTTCAAAACTGGATATTTAAAATTTTTCTGCACTGCTGGGTATCGAGCCTGTAACCGTAAAATATTCAAATTTCGAAAACTACTATTTTTTAGCATTTTTGTTGCAAAATATATATTTTCTAACAAGAAAGAATAATGTACCATTTTCTGATCATAAACTTTTAGGATTTTAGTCTTTAATTGCATTTTTAAAAACTACGGTATCCAACTTTTAAATCGTCTCTTATTTGGAAGCTTTTCAATTAAACAAAAATGAATTGCAAAAACGAATTCTTCATATTAGAAAATGTAAAAAACTGGAAAATTCAATGAATTAAAAAAATTAAATTTTTTTGTTTTTTAGCTGGGATTCGAACCTGCGACCCTTAAATATTCAAATTAAAAAAACTTCATTTTGTAAAGATTTTTTTTTGAATTACAAGTTTTCAAAGCTTTTGATGAAGCAACACAAATGTAAAAACAATTGTGAAAAAAATGTTAGTCCTTTCACTACTTTTTTAAAAACTGTTCAACGAAATTTTTTTATGGTGGAGAATATTTATTACAAAAAAATACACAAATATTTGTAGAAAATACAATAAAGAGCAATTACAAAAAATTACTAAAGAAAAAAAAACAAATTTGATTCATTGTTTAATATTTCTTTAAACGAGATTCCAAAAATTGTTGAATTTCTTGTTTCATTTCATCATTCCCAAAAGAATTTGAAGCATCCAAAATTTTGTTGAAAAGTTTTGCAGAAGATGAAAGAGTATTTTTGAGGCTTTCAATTTTATCAGATTTTTCTTTAATTTCATTATTAAAATAAACAAGTCTTTGAAGAAATTGTTCTTTAATATTTTCATGTTCATTTTGATTTTGTTGTGCTTTAGCTTTTATTGCATTATATTGATTGCAGAGAGAATTGAAGAGATTTGTTTCACTTTCATA
>JAQIXH010000407.1:0-13640 GCA_034700145.1 Panagrolaimus detritophagus
GGTTTGGGAGTAAAAATAGCCATATCCCAGCCCTTAAACTCACAATCCGTCTCTACAGGACACCCGATGAGCCCGTGGCTCAATAATAAATACAATGGGTGACAAAAGTTTCAATACATTTTTTTCCATTTTTTTCCATTTTTTTTCATTGGGATTATGGAACACTTACTGAACGCTTATTAGGATTTTAACTAAAAACTCATAAGTTTGACGTTTTTCCCCTTGTTTTTTCAATGGAAAAAAATGGAAGAAAATGGAAAAAAAATGTATTGAAACTTTTGTCACCCATTGTAATATTGAATAAAATTTTTAATCAAATTTATTTTCCATTTTTATGGAAATTTGTCATAGCAAATCCCGACTTTTTTATCTTTTAATCTTTTGAAGAACTTTTTCTTTCTTTAACGTTTCACTTGCTAAAAATTGTGATCTCGCGTTCGGGGGATCTGCTAGTGTTTTAATGAAAAAAGAAATCATCAAAATTAAAATCTTATTTTTTTTCACATTTTTTCTACACCTTTTTTTAGTTTTTTTTGCTATTTTAAAATTAAATTCTTTCTGTTAAAAAATTATATGTCATTTTTTTAAATAATAGGTTTCATGGGCTTTTTTATAGAAAATTTGTTGTTTTTGCACTCTCATTGTAACTTTTTTTCTTCATAGATGTAAGAAATCTTTCGCCATACATTTGAATGTTTTAATAAAAAAAGTGGGAAAACTCCAAAAAACATTTTATCTGGAATAAATAAGAATAATGAAAAAAATGGAAAAACAGATTTAGCTTATTATTTTTAAAATATTGAAAATTTGGGGCAAAAATTTTTTGTGAATAATTATTAATGTGTTTTTGTGCTAATTTTATTTTTTAAAGCACTAAAATGACATCGGAGTTTTTTAAACAGTTTTTTTTACAAATTTTCAAGTAAATTATACAGCAAAAAATAAAAAATATTCAAAAACTATTACATTTTATTTATTTACAAGAGAAAACGTATTTCGATCAAAAATTAGAAACGAAGTTCTTTTTTTCTTCAAAACACAGAGAAAAAAAAGCTTTTTACTTTTTTTTTTTTGAAAAAGATTTCTTTATTGTTTTTAAAGCAAATATGGCAGATAAAAAATAGGACAAAATCAATTTTAAACTGAAAAAACAAAATTTTTTTCTGAAAATAACTTTTTCGAATAATTTAATTTTCAACAGCATGGTATAATTTTCTCTATTTGATAAATTTAAATGAAATTAAAACAAGTTTTTATAGCAACTGGAGTTTCACGAAACAATTCTCAAATTATTAATGCTTTCTTTAATTTTTGGTTCTTATTTTTAATTCCTTAAAATACTAATCTTTTGTTGTTTTTTCAAAAAGTATTTAATTCATTTCTCTAGTTAAAAAATAATCTTTTAAAAAAATAAAATATTCAAAACGTCAGTTTCTATTTGGTTTGCGAAAATACGTCTTTCGTGTTTCCAAAAAAAGCAGTGAACGTCGTTTTTTCATTGACAACGAAAATATTTCGTTGAAAACGAAAGATGTGAACGTTTTTTTCTTTTCTGTCTTGTTTTCACAATTTTTTATAAAGATTTCGAAAGTTTTTTTTTGAAAAAAATTTTTTCTTTGGAAGCTTATTTTAAAATTATTTTCACAATCCAGCTTTACATATTTGAATATTTTAATAAAAAAGTGGATAAATATTTTTATTATTTTCGCTTATTTATTATTACAATTTTGTTTATGTTACAAAAAAACCAACGCATAGTTTTTTTAGAACATTATTTAAAAAAATTTAAATTTGTAATGTCATTTATTCAGATTTTTAATATCAAAAGTTTGCATTTTTCTTTAATGCAATTTGATTTTCACAGTTAAAACCAAACAAAATGGAAGTCTCTTTTTCTTAAAAATACAGACAGAAAAACAATACATTTGTATTCTGTTTTGTTCACACTTTTGCTTTGTTGTTTTTAATGCCAAATGAGCCGGACAATGGCATTTTAAAAAATATGAAAATATAAATTTTAAATTTAAACGTATTAAATATTTTTAAAAATTTTTTTGAAGACTTTTTAAAAGTTTGATTGTATTTTCGGTCTGTGATAATTAAAAAATTAGCAATCGGAGTTTCGTTAAAAATTTCTTAAATAATTATTGTCTTTAGGTGATTTTTGAGTTGCCATTTTTTTTAATTCCTTGAAATGATTATCTTTTTTTTTTTATTTGTAAAAAATTCAATTTTTTTTTGTTAAAAACTAACTTTAAAAAACAATTGAAAAAAGAAGCAACAAATATTTATTGTTTTTCTTTTTTTGTTTTTACAAATTTTTGTTAAATAAAAAATTCAAAGACCATTTTTTGGACGTTTGTTTTAAGTTTTTAAAAACTTTTTTGGACGTTTGGTTTTTCAGTGGTAAAAATCCTGTTTTAAACGTTTGAATATTTTAATAAAAAACTGCATAAATTTTTTTATTTTTAATTAATTTAGTATTTCATTTTTTGTGATATTACCATGGCACTATCAACTATTCAACTATCCAACAATTAACATTATTTTAAGAAAAAATGGTTTAAAATTTATCATCGTTTTTTGATTTTGAAATAATAAAAATTACAAAAATTCACATCAAACCTTTTATAAAATTGTTTAATTTACAATAGTCAAAAAGGTTTAACAAAATGTTCAAAGCTGCTCAAAATTTTGTAATTTTATTTTATGATAAATTACAGAAAATCAAGTTGTAAAAAAATGTTGGTGAAACAGTAATCTTTTTTTATTTATTTAATAATGTTTTCCCCAGTTTCATCTGAATTGGTATTTTCTGTTCAGTGTTGGCAGTGTTTTTTTTAGTTTTAAAAAATAAAAATGATGTAAAATAAAATAAAATATTTAAAAGAAAATAAATGAAATGGTTTGAAACGATTTGCTAGAAAAAAACTTTTTTTGAGATACATTGTTTTGCAGAAATTAAACATTGATAGATTTTTTTGCTATTGACGATTGCAAAAGTTTTAAAGGGCGCTGAATTTGTTTAAGAAAGAAAAAGAAATAATAGGATGTTATTTTTTTAATCTATTTTTTAGTCAAACAGTAATTCGGTGTAAACAAGTGTTCAAAATATAGCAGATTTTCGAAATTTGAATGCATAAATAATGAAAAAGGCGCGCACCTTTCCAAAAAAATAGTTCACTTTAATTTAAATATATTTTTTTAAAACTATTTTTCTTTTACTTGTTTTTCTTCTTTAAAGACAAAAATGTATAGCAAAAAAAGCTGCTCAAAATTTCGTAATTTCATCTTATGATAAATAATAAAAAATCAAGTTGTAATGAAACAGTAGTCTTTTTTTACTTATTTAATAATGTTTTAAACTTTTAAACTTTGTTGGAATTGGTATTTTCTGTTCAGTGTTGGCAGCGTTTTTTTCCGCTTTTCAGAGAATTGTGTTATTTAAAAAAAAAGATAAACAATAAAAATAAAAAGTTACGAAATATTTATTAAAAATATTATCCACAAACCAAAAATAATGTGAACGAAAGATAAAACGTTCGTATCAGTAAAAAACAAAATATTGTTGTATTAGTTCTTTCTGACAGATAAATAAATGACCTAAAATTTTATTGAATGTTTAATTTTACTTTTGATAATGGCCAAAATATCAAAAGTAAAATTAAACATGAACGAAAACTAATAATTCATTATTTTTATTACTGTATGGTTTGCAAAATGCAGTAATGGAAACAATGTTTTTACATTTACAATTTAAAAAACTGTTTTCATTCTACAAAAAAATATTAATTTTATCATTTTTAACGTTGAAAAATTTATTAAAATATTCAAACAAACAATTTAAAAATTATTTACGAATTCGTTCAGCAGGGAAGAACTAAAAAATAAAATATTTTTTGTAAAACGACAGCTGTTTCTTTTTTGCTCACTTTTCTTTCATCGATTTATTTTTTGTTGAGACAGGTTTCGTAATATTAAAAGTTTCGATTAAAATACCGGAGGTTCAGAGACACATTATAGATTTTATTCGACAAAGGTTAGTTTCAAAAAATATGAAAATTGCTCGTTTTTAAAAACGAGCATATTTTTCTCGTTTTTCGAAAAATATCAAAATATGCAAATTTTCTGTGCTTTGATAAATACATCAGCCGAATTTGCAAATCCACTTTTTACCTACTTTTAAACTGATTTATAAAAATTTCAGCCAACAAATTCTGTCATCCCCAAAGAATCTTCAACCCCAATCACCAGCACCGGATCACGTGGAACAATTCCACCTCGAGTAGGCCGTCCAACTGTTACCCCTGATGAACCCGATGCTGCTGCATCTGTTTCATTATCACTTTTAGCTGTTGTTATCAGTTTTGTAATTGCTTCACAAAATTTTTTTTAACTGGTATTTATTAATATCCATATTTTAATCCTATTGTTTTTGATTATTTTTTTTGAAAATCCCAAAGAAGTTCTTTTTTAAAAGTTTTTGTTTGTACAAAAAAGAGTATTTTCCTGTTTAAAAAATGGTTAATAAATTTATTTAAATTTTTTATTTTTTTTTTGGTAGCAATGGTGTTCAGTAAATAAAAAATGTATATTTAGTAATTTTGACTATAGAATGCTTAAACTTTGTTTTGTTATTATTGTATCATTCCAATTCAAATTTATGGTAATTATCTTTTATAATACTTTTCTTAAAATGTTTTTAATCATATTTGTAATTTTTATAAAAAAATCATAAGACTGACATTAAATAATCTAAAAATATTTAAAAAAATATGCTCTAACATATTCAATCTAAAAATAATTTCAACAAAAAAATAGAAATTTTTTCTTTTAAATATCGCAAAAAAGATAAAAAACGCATTTTTTAGATGCCAGATGTAGCCTTTTTAAAAGCTGCTAATCCATATTATTTCTGTTATTTCGTAACATTGAAAATCTTTCACATGCTAAAAAATTGCAAAAGTGAGAAACTTTTATCATTTTAACAATGAAATTTCTACAAATGACGAATAAAAAACTAATTTAGGATTACTTGCGATTACCCAAATATGCTTAATGCGACAAAAAAGCCTGTGCAATATTTTTGTTAAGATTTTTCATAATATTATAACTTTTTGAGATTGACTTTTTTAATAAATTTTTGAAATAAATTTCTTTGAATCGAAGCAATTACAATTTACTTTTTAATATTGTTTATTTCAGTGTTGGTGGAAATAAATTCAATACAATCTTTTATTTATTGTTCAGGTAATTTATAATGATTAATGATTCATATGAAATTTCGGAATTCAAAAACCAAAATATTCAAAGCAAGAAAGATAAAAAATTCATTTTCCAAAAACAGACATTTACGTTTGCTGCAAAAAGCGTAAGAAAAAATAATAAACGCTTTTTTTTGAAAGACACTGACAGAAACAATTTTTGTTGTTCGTTTGGGCAATCTTTAATCGTTTTTATGTGGCAGCATTTTTTAACGACGTTATTGAAAAAATGTTCTGCTTTAAAATTGAAGAGCTGCAAAGAAGAATACTCTTTTGTAAATTCTTTATATTTTAAAAATTTATTGGTTGTAGACTGGATTGCGTTTGTTTGATTGTAAAAACTGCAAAAAACAGAAAACGACCAATAAATGTTTAAAATATAAAGATTTTACAAAAGAATTTTCTTCTTTGCAGCTGTTGAATGTTAAAGCTGAACATTTTCTTAAAAACGTCGTTAAAAAATGTTGCCACATAAAAACGAATTCCCTACTCTAGTCTTGCAAATTAAATTAGGTTTTTGAATTTTTTATTTTATATAGATGATGAAATTTAATATCTAATTATCGAATTTTAATGTAAAATGAAAACAGTTTTGGCACTGTTCAAATTATGAACATTGATCAATAATAAATAATATTAAATAAAAATTTTTAATCAAATTTATTTTCCACTTTTGTTAAGATTTGTCATAGCAAATCCCGATTTTTCTTTTTTGTTATTTTTTTTAATTTTTTGAAGAAGAAAAGCTTTTTCTTTGATTAACGTTTCACTTGCTAAAAAATGTAATCTCGCGATCTGCTATTATTTCACTGAAAAAAGAAATCATAAAACTTAAATTCTTATTTTTTTCTTCACATTTTTACTAAACTTTTTTGAGTTTTTTTGCTACTTTAAAATTTAATTCTTTCTGTTAAAGTTATGTTTAAAAAAATCCGAATTTTCAAATATGTCATTTTTTTTAAAATAGTAAGTTTCATAGACTTTTTTGAAAAAAATTTGTGATTTTTTCACGCTCGTTTTAAGTTTTTTTATTGGTGCAAGAAGTCTTAAGATATACGGTTGAACCTTTTTAAAATAAGTTTCTAAACGTATGGCCTTAGCTTGAGTGCCTTTTGTTTTAAAAAAAATGATTTTGTGTCTCAGTTCTGGAATTGGAAATTCTGGTGTTATCGGAAACCAATATTTTATTGGAATCTGTAAAAATTTTACTGTAACATTTTGCCTTTGAATTGCAATTTTTTTAATTCATTGATTCAATCTAATATCTCCAGCATGAAAAAAATTTCTAAATTAATTGACTTAAATAAATTTTTAAAATGAATTTGTTTGAATTGAAGCAATTGCAATTTAATTTTTAATATTGTTCAATTCAGATTCTTTAGGTGCAATAAATTCGATACAAGCTTTTATTTATCATATTTTAATCTTCAGGTAATTTATTACATAATTTCGGTATCCAAAAACAAAAATATTCAAAGCAAAAAAGATAAAAAAGTCATTTTCCAAAAACAGACATTATTTTTTGCTGCAAAAAGCGTAAGAAAAAATAATAAACGCTTTTTTTTGAAAGACACTGACAGAAACAATTTTTGTTTTTCGTTTGGGAAATCTTTAATCGTTTTTATGTGGCAGCATTTTTTAACGACGTTTTTGAGAAAATGTTCAGCTTTAACACTGAACAGCTGCAAAAAAGAACATAATTTTGTAAAATGTTTATATTTTAAAATTTTATTGGTTGTAGATTGGATTGCGTTTGTATGATTGTAAAACCTGTAAAAAACAGAAAACAATAAATGTAAAAGCTTTAATTGAATGAATTCCGTAATTTAGTCTTGCAAATTTAATTAGGTTTTTGAATATTTTGAATTATTTTTTTTAACAGATGAAATATAATTTTTAATTATCGAATCTAAACGTAAAATGAAAGCAGTTTCAGCACTGTTCAAATTATGAATGAAGATATGGCATTGATCAATAATAAATAATATTGAATAAAATTTTTTATCAAATGTATTTTCCATTTTTGTCGAAATTTATCATAGGAAATCCCGACTTTTTTTATCTTTTAATCTTTTGAAGAACTTTTTCTTTCTTTAACGTTTCACCTGCTTAAAAGTTAAATCTTGCGATCGGCCGATCTGCTATTGTTTTAATGTAAAAAGAAATCATCAAAATTAAAATCTTATTTTTTTTCACATTTTTTCTACACCTTTTTTTAGTTTTTTTTGCTATTTTCAAATAAAATTCTTTCTGTTAAAAAATTATGTTTAAAAATATCTGAACTCTTGAATATGTCATTTTTTTAATAATAGGTTTCATAGGCTTTTTTATTGAAAATTTGTTGTTTTTGCACTCTCATTTTAAGCATTTTTCATAGGTGTAAAAAATCTTTCTGCATACATTTAAATGTTTTAATAAAAAAAGTGGACAAAATCCAAAAAACATTTTATCTGGAATAAATATGAATGATGAAAAAAATGGAAAAACAGATTTAACTCATTATTTTTAAAATACTGAAAATTTTGGGCAAACATTTTTCTGGAATAATTATTAATGTCTTTTTGTGCTAATTTTATTTTTTAAAGCACTAAATTACACCGCAGTTTTTTAAGCAGTTTTTAACAAATTTTCAATTAATTTACACAACAAAAAAAATAAAATATTTAAAAACGATCACATTTTATTGATTTACAAGAGAAAACGTATTTCGATCAAAATAGCAAAAAAGTTCTTTTTTTCTTTCAAAACACAGAGAAAGAAAAGCTTTTTGCATTACTTTTTTTGAAAAAAGATTTCTAAAAAATAATTTTTTTGAATAATTTAATTTTCAACAGCATGGTATCATTTTTCCTATGTAATAAATTTAAATGAATTTAAAACAAGTTTTTAGAGCATTTCGATTTTCACGAAACAATTTCTCAAATTATTAATGCTTTCATTAATATTTGGTTCCTATTTTTAATTCCTTCAAAAACTAATCTTTTGTTGTTTTTTCAAAAAGTATTTAATTCGTATCTCTAATTAAAAAATCATCTTTAAAAAAAATAAAATATTCTAAACGCCGTTTTCTATTTGGTTTGCGAAAATACGTCTTTCGGTTTCCAAAAAAAGCAGTGAACGTCGTTTTTTCATTGAACGAAATGAATGCATATTTGGTAGAGAAAAAAGATGTGAACGTTTTTTCTTTTCTGTCTTGTTTTCACAATTTTTTATAAAGATTTCGAAAGTTTTTTTTTTTGAAAAATCTTTGTTTTTTGGAAGCTTATTTTAAAATTATTTTCACAATCCAGCAGTACATATTTGAATATTTTAATAAAAAAATGCATAAATATTTTTATCATTTTCGATTAATTTGTTTATTACAATTTCGTTGATGTTACAAAAAAACCATAATTTTTGAAAACATTATTTAAAAAAAAGTATAAATTTGTAATGTCATTTATTCAGATTTTTCATATCAAAAAGCTTGCATCAGTAGTTATACACTGACTTTTCGGTAAAATTTATCGATTGATTTGATCTTTGATCACTACCGTATACTACCGTATGCTACAGTATGCTTTATCGATTGATAGGATATTGGATCTTTTTTCACTGTTATCAAAGGTATTTAAATGTTTTTTGCAAATTATTAAAAACATTTAAATGCCTCAGTCGATAAAGCATACGGTAGTATACGGTAGTGATCAAAGATCAAATCAATCGATAAATTTTACCGAAAAGTCAGTGTATAACTACTTGCATCGAAGTTTGTATATTTGCACTGCAGTTGTCAAAAAAATTTTTAATGACATTTTCAATTGGTACTATTTTTTCAAATAGAAAAAGGAGAAACGATGAAAACAGTTGAAAAAACTCCATTAAATGACAACATTTTTTTGTTAAAGCATAAAATGAAAGATGGTTTTCGTTGTAACGAATTTCGAAAGACATCTGATAATTTTTGCAAAAAAAGACTTTTAATGCTAGTGTATATAAAATATAAAAACGATTTTTTATGAATGATTATTAAAACGAAAAATTTTTTTTCTGCAAACGAACTTATTTTTTTAAAAAAAGAACCTGCTTTCATTGAAACCTTGATTTTTTGGTGAGGTTTCGTTGAAAAAAAGATATTTTTATTGTTTTCGCTTAGTTTGTTATTATTTTTTCGTTGATGTTACAGATAAACCAACGCATAGTATTTTTGGAACATTATTTAAAAAACATTTAAATTGTCATTATTCAGATTTTTAATATCAAAAGTTTGCATTTTTCTTTAATGCAATTTGATTTACAACTCTGTTCACATTAAAACCAAACAAGATAGAAGTCTCTTTTTCTTAAAAATACAGACAGAAAAACGATATTTTTGTATTTAGTTTTTTTTTTCACACCTTTGCTTTGTTGTTTTTAATGCCAAATGAGCCGGACAATGGCATTTTAAAAAATATGAGAATATGAATTTTAAATTTAAACGTATTAAATATTTTTTTAAATATTTTTTTGAAGACTTTTTCAAAGTTTGTTAGCATTTTCGGTCTGTGATAATTAAAAAATTAGCAATCGGAGTTTCGTTAAAAATTTCTTAAATAATTATTGTCGTATTTTGCATTTTTGAGATGCAACTTTTTTTAATTCCTTGAAATGATTATCTTTTATTGTTTATTTGAAAAAATTCAAGTTTTTTTATTTTAAAAACTAACTTTAAAAAAAATAAAATATTGAAAAAAACTTCATTTTGTTCCACGTGTATTTTTTTTGCCAAAAAGAATGCCAGCAAACGAAAAGAAAACACATTTCGTTGAAAAAAGAAGCAAAAAATATTTATTCTTTTATTTTTTTTTGTTTTTACAAATTTTTGTAAAATAAAAAATACATAGACCATTTTTTTCGACGTTTGTTTTTAGTTTTTAAAAACTTTTTTGGACGTTTGTTTTTTCATTGGTAAAAATCCTGTTTTACAAGTTTGAATATTTTAAAAAAAAATTGCATAAATATTGTTTTTATTTTTCCTTAACTTCTTACTTAATTTTTTTTGATGTTTCCAAGTATCCACCTATTAACATTATTTTAAGAAAAAATGGTTTAAAATTTATCATCGTTTTTTGGTTTTGAAATAATAAAAATTATAGAAATTCACGTCGAAACTTTTATAAAATAGTTTAATTTACAAAAATTAAAAACGTTTAGCAAAATGTTCAAAGCTGATCAAAATTTCGTAATTCCATTTTATGATAAATTACAAAAAATCAAGTTGTAAAAAAATGTTGATGAAACAGTAGTCTTTTTTTTATTTATTTAAAAATGTTTTCAACTTTAAAACATTGTTTAATTGGTATTTTCTGTGTTTTTTTTTTCAACTTTTTAGAGAACTGTGTTATTTAAAAAAAAGAAAAACAATAAAAATAAAAAGTTATGAAATATTTATTAAAAAAATATTATCCACAAACCAAAAAAAATGTGAACGAAACATTAAACGTTCGTGTCAGTAAATGACTCTCAAAAAACATTTCTTAAATAGTTTCAACCTTATGTGCTTTCTTTTATTCATTATGTTAAAACGGCCAAAAATGTCAAAAGTAAAATTAAACTTGAAAAAAAAATTAATTATTCAATATTTTTATTACTGTGTGAAAGCAAGAGTTGCAATAACGAAAATATTGTTTTAAAATTTACAGTTTTGAAAAACACTTTTTATTCTACAATAAAATATTCATTTTATCATTTTTAAACATTGAAAAATTTAGTAAAATATTCAAACAATTTAAAAATTCTCTACGAAATTCGTTCAGCAAATAAACGCTAAAAAATGAAATATTTTTTGTAAAACGACAGTTGCTAACTTTTTTGCTCATTTTTCTTTCATTGATTTATTTTTTGTTGAGACAAATTTCGTAATATTAAAAGTTTCGATTAAAACGTCGGACCTTCAAAGACACATTACAGATTGTATTCGACAAATGTTAGTTTCATATAAGGATGCACGGGGGCCCAAATTTTAGGCCCCGGGCCCCGCCCCGGGCCCCGCTTTTTTTCCAGGCCCCGCCCGGCCCCCGGCCCCGGGGCCTGGGGCCCGGGGCTTCAAAAAAGCCCCGAAATTTTTTTTTCCACACTTGATTAAAAAAATTTTTTAATACATTAAAAGCGTTACCACTCTTCATTTTTTTGTTTAAAATAACTTTAACGTAGAACAACTTTGATAAAAATGATTACATTATGCTTAAAACCCCACTAAAACGTCCGTTTCGCTTAAGCCCCGGGCAATATTTTATCAGTAACAACAAATTTCTATATTTGCTTTAAGGTGTTTTTTAAACAGGTTTTATGTATTTGTTTTCCTTTAAAAAAAACTGAAAACGAAACGGAATATAAAAATAATATTTGTTTAAAAACGGTTTATAAATTTATATAAATTTTTAATTATCGGCTTTTTTTGGTAGCAATGGTGTTCAGTAAATAAAAAATGTATATTAAGTAAATTTGACTATGGAATGCTTAAACTTTGTTTTTTTATTATTGTATCATTCCAATTCAAATTTATGGTAATTATCTTTTATAATACTTTTCTTAAAATGTTTTTAATCATATTTGTAATTTTTATAGTTAAAACATAAGTTTTACCATTGACTGACATTAAATAATCTGAAGATATTCAAAAAATATGCTTTAACGTGTTCAATCTAAAAATAATTTCAACAAAAAAAAATAGAAATTTTTTTCTTTTAAATATTGCAAAAAAGATGAAAAACGCAATTTTGAGATGGCAGATGTATCCTTTTAAAAGCTGCTAATCAATATTATTTCTGATATTTCGTAACACTGAAAATCATTCAAAAACTAAAAAATTGCCAAAGTGAGAAAGTGAGAAACTTTTATTATTTAAACACGGAAATTTCTTCAAATGACGAATAAAAAATTAATTTAGGATTACTAACGATTATCCAAATATGTTTAATACGACCAAAAAAAGTCTGTGCAATATTTTGGTTTAGATTTTTCATAATTTTACAATTTTCGAGTGATTGACTTAAATAAATATTTAAAATAAATTTGTTTGAATTAAAGCAATTCCGATTTACTTTTTAATATTGGTTCTTTCAGGTTAAGCTGGGATAAATTAGATACAAGCTTTTATCTATTGTATTTTAATCTTCAGGTAATTTATAATGATTAATGATTCTTAAATAATTTCGGAATCCAAAAACAAAAATATTCAAAGCAAGAAAGATAAAAAATTCATTTTCCAAAAACAGACATTTACGTTTGCTGCAAAAAGCGTAAGAAAAAATAATAAACGCTTTTTTTTGAAAGACAGACAGAAACAATTTTTGTTGTTCGTTTGGGAAATCTTTAATCGTTTCTATGTGGCAGCATTTTTTAACGACGTTTTTGAGAAAATTATCACCTTTAACATTGAACAACTGCAAAAAAAAATACTCTTTTGTAAAATTTTTATGTTTTCAGAATTTATTGGTTGTAGACTAAATTGCATTTGCATAAATGTAAAATCTGTAAAAAACAGAAAACAATAAATGTAAAAGCTTTAATTGAATGAATTCCGTAATTTAGTCTTGCAAATTTAATTAGGTTTTTCAATATTTTGAATTATTTTTTTTAACAGATGAAATATAATTTTTAATTATCGAATCTAAACGTAGGATGAAAACAGTTTTGGCATTGTTCAAATTATGAAAAGATGGAATGATTTCAATCAGTAATGAATAACATTGAATAAAATTTTTTATCAAATTTATTTTCCTTTTTTGTCGAAATTTGTCATAGCAAATCCGACTTTTTTTATCTTTTAATCTTTTGAAAAATTTTTTCTTTCTTTAACGTTTCACTCGCTTAAAAATGTAAACTCGCAATCGACCGATCTGCTATTGTTTTAATGAAAAAATAAATCATCAAACTTAAACTCTTATTTTTTTTTCACATTTTTTCTACAACTTTTTTAAGTTTTTTTTGCGGTTTTAAAATAAAATTCTTTCTGTTAAAAAAAATGTTTAAAAATATCTGAACTTTTGAATATGTCATTTTTTTAATAATAGGTTTCATAGGCTCTTTTATAAAAAACTTGTTGTTTTTGCACGTTCATTTTAAGTTTTTTTCATATGTGTAAAAAATCTTTCTGCATACATTAAAATGTTTTAAGACGCGGTCTGGCTGTCGTTCAAAAAAGTCAAAAAGGAGGCGGCACACAAAAAAATGGATTTGGCTGAAATTTGGTCTATAGGTAAAACAGCCATGGAGAAGACGATTGGCTTCTCCATTTTTGTCTAAAAAAATTTCTTACTGTAGTTACAGGAGCTGCAAAGTTACGGTAGCGGTTTTTTCAAAAAATCGCCAAAAATCAGGAAAAATTTTTTTTGGCATTATTTTGTGTTTGTATAG